>NDGN011457583.1:0-14626 GCA_002564285.1 Tympanoctomys barrerae | reverse complement strand
CCTTATTACTCACTCTACCAATCCTAGCTGATTCATAAATGTTTGGATGTACTGCACAGGATGGTCTGTACAATATTCAACTCATTATCAAGGTTTAGGCTGACAGCTTTTGTTAGGCCCCCCCAAAACTTACCCTTGAGATGTTTTCTTCCCATTGGAGCATTTCTTTATTTCTCTTTACTTATTGAATTGTATGTCAGGATCCAGCTTGAGTTTCAAAATTTATAAGAATATCGCAGAACAAAATTATTTCCCTTGCAAAAAGTTATTTGAAGGTACAAATAGAAGTTTTACTATATCACTTTTATTTCTACACATGTGCTTTATTTTTATTTATACAACTAGAAACTTGTTGAGATCAACTTTTACGTTTTTATATAAATTTTGTATTTTGTAGTATGTGGTACAGTGGTAATGAAGTTTTGGGAACATCATAAGAGTGGTTGAGAAATGTTTTCATAATTAATACACTGAAAGAGTATAATTTAAACTTGTATACATTTCCAATACCACAAATACTAAATTTGATTTTGTTTTGACTTTCAATATAAAAATTTTTGTTCATATTTTATTCCCTTATTACTATAAAAACTGGTACTGAGCTGCTGGTATGCAGGCATATAAATGTCCATGCTGATTCTATAATATTTAAAATTTGGACATTTATTAATCTAAAACATAATTATGAATTTTCTTTGTGTATTATTGAATTTCCTGGAAGAGACATATATCTAAAAACAATGTCCTTGGATGCAATTTTTTGGTATTGTGTCTTTAAATTTGGGGACCCTAATTTTTTTTAGTCTGGAAGGTCAGTAAGGACTCAGAACATAAGAGAACCTGTAGTGTAACATCTTATAACTCAGTATGTCCCCAATTTTCTGATCAAGGAGATTATGGGGCCCAAGAGGAAAGTGATAGCTGATGCACAGTGTGCCTAAGGAGAGTCAAATGGAGAGAAAACATTCTCTCAGATTTTCTCAGAGAGCAAATTGGTCAAGCAATGTCCATGACTCATCCACATGGCTGACATTGGCAAAGGATCTACAAATTGTGGTGCAGAGTTTCAGGCTAAATCCTGAGGGAATTTGACTGACCTTGTCATTTACAAAATTTACACTTCTCGTTATGTAGGTCTTGCTTTATCTTGGTCTTAACCATCCAACCAAAATGTATAAATGTGAGGTATAAAAAGTAAAGCCATATTAATATGCTGAGCTATAAAAGGCTTAAGGCAACAACTTGTGACACTGCTAGCCCTATAGATAACCCACTACTAGTATGGACTACTGGACTGTATTGGATTATTTTGCTGAATTCACTCCCCTACAATATTTAAATGGCAATGGAATACCCCTCTTTGACAAAACTAAACAAAAAAGGGAGATATAAATGAAGGACTATTTTGTAGTGAAATATATATATATATTTTTTTTTTCTCACTACAAATTGAAATATATACATACATATATGTCTGTATATACAAAATAAATAAATATACAGTTACTTTCTCTTAATTCAATGAGAGGAAAGATTTGTACTAATAGTGTTTGGACAGGATATCATGTTTACATCTTACACTGTGAATACTTCAAATATCACAATATGTAATGTATTCATCTTTGAAATTGTCCTACTAACCTATTTTGAAACTGTCTCATTGATATTTATTTCTCAGTAAGATTACTAATAAAAGCAATGACTTACAACCTTTACAACAACAAAATTAGGTTCAAACAACAAAGAATTATGTACTTTCATTATAAAGGAAGTAAAGCACATTAGAACAGTTATTACCTGTATTTCTGTAATTGTTCTAAATAAGTTGAATTCAATAAATAAGCTTTGAAAACTCCATTGATATCTCCAGTCTCTTTTTAATTGATGGCAAGGCTTAGTATAAGTGATAGTTAAAATGTATGTAAAGTTCTTAGGGAATCAAACGAAGATGCAAAAATGAAAGAATGAACAAAACCCAAACTATTTGCCATACTAATAACAAATATTAAGACATTTAAACCACCACAGTACCACACTGCCAGGTGCATTGGAAGTGAGAAATCTGTAGATCTTAAACAATTATTTGAAAGGTAGCTTTAATTTTCTTTGGTGTGGTATTCCCAATGTTGCACTGTACTCATTAAAATCTGAAAATCTTTGAGATTTCTTTTATCTTAATTTTTTATATGCAGTATAATTTTAAATATGTATTTTTAATCTGTTTATGGCTCTATCTTACATAATTATTAAATCATATTTATTATCATCTGCTTTCAGGCAACCATTGACCCACTTTATATGACTACAGGGGAACAGTTTGGGGAATTGTATACACATTGAATAATAGTGCATCTATTCTTTTTCAGTATGATTTCTTTGGCTCAACCTAGTTATTCCATGACTTGTCGAAACCATTGAATATATCCACAGATTATTCCTTTTATTTTTTTCTTGAGAAATATACCACAGTTTCCATGTCTATTCACTTGCTGATGAAACTTTGTGTTGTTATCAGATTTTTTTTTAGTTACTAAAACAAAGCCACAATGACTGCCTGCATAAAGTCATTGGAAAAACATGTGTTATATTTCTCTTGGACAGATTTATAGCAGTGTAGTGGTAGGATCATATGGTATGTGAATGAGTGACTTTCCAGGATAACACCAAACTGTTTTCAATATGGTTTTGTCTTCTTATAGCCCCTGCAATAGTGTATGACAGTCCCAGTTATTACACAGACTTGGCCACATACATATTTTCAGTCATTTCAGTGTTAGCCATTTTACTGATGAATTTTTATGGCTCATTGTGATTTTATTTCGTGTATAACTAACGACTCCTGATTCGAAACATCTTACCATGTGCTTGCTTTTAATTTGTACATCTTGTTGAATAAATGATTTTGTTCTTTTTCTTTTAAACTAGGTTGACTCTTTTCTCTCTGAGTTTTGAAAGCTCTCAGTATATCACTCATGCAAGTATTTTATCAGTTTTATGCTGTGCAAATAAGATCTCATCCTAGATTTTGTCTGGTGCTTTAATTCTCCTTCAGAAAATATCAAAATCAGAAAATTTGATTTTAAATAAAATATAATGTAGTAAGTAAGTCACTGTTGTGTAACACAAGGTTACAAAAAATCATTCTGTTACTTAGGAATTTTATAGATTTAGTTTTATGATAGAATTTCAATTTTTGTATATTATTATGATATGGAATCAAATTTATTTCTTTGCACATGAAATTTCTATATTTCTAAATACTCTCTGAAAAAACAATGCATACTCAGTTTAATTATCTTTGTACTTTTGTGAATCTTTTGTCCCCTACATGTGTGTGTCTACTCCTGGCTTCCTATTAGGTTTGATTGATAGATTTGGTTATATGTCTTCCAGACTACATTTCGTTGATTTTTCTTCAATATCACAATCTTTTCATTATTGCAGCATTCTCAAAAGACTTGACATTGGTGTTTATAGTTTTTATCCTACTAAGGTTTCTGTAATTCCATATAAAGGCTAGCATCATCTAGACAATTGCTACAAGTACTGAAGATTTTATTAAGGCTGCATTAAATATGTAGACCAATTTGAGAAGAACTGAGAGCACAATTATGCTGTGGTTCTTGCTTGTGATGAAGATTATTGGGTTTGTTGGATGTGTTAGAGTGAAGCTTTCAACACTGGAAAGTTTGTGACCATTATTTCTTAATTTTTTTGTGTGTGTTTTCCTTTCTTCATATAAACTTTTCACGTACTAGAATTTTAAGATCTCTAATGTTGGCAAATGTTTCACAAATACTCTGTGCAGCTTTTTACATTTATTTTTTCACTATGTTTCATTTTGTTTTCATATTTAAATGTACTGGGTTTTTTGCAATGTCGGTTCTGTTGTTGATTATAGTCAGTGTTATTTTTCATTTCACATGCCATAGAAATTAGAATATTGTGTGTGTGTGTGTGTGTGTGTGTGTGTGTCTGTCTGTCTGTCTGCCTGTCTGTCTGTCTGTCTATCTAGAAGCTATATACTTCAAAATAAAGTCATAAGCAGATTAAGTGCTTGGAGAGAACCTGTCTCCGAGTTGGTAATGCTGTCTTTTTGTTGAGTTCTCACATGATGAAAAAGGCCCCAGAATTTCCCTTGGGGATTTTCTATGCAAGAATTAATCCCCTTTGTGAGATCCCCACCTCCCTGAACTAAGCATTTTCCCCAAACCTCCCCTCTTACTGGCATCACCTTTCTGCTTAGTTTTGCCACATGTAAATTGATGGTGAAATAACCTTTCTGATTGGATTGCTGGCTCCATGCAAACAGTGGGATATTAAGCTCTAACCCTTTCTGTTGGCTGTGTCCCCAAGTTTGGGATGTTTCCTCATAGATACATTTACTTTAATTTTACAGGTACATGTTTCAATGGATTCTACAACTCTTCACAGTGCACTTCTGATTGCTGGTCTTCACTCTGAGATCCCAGCTGTTTAGAACTCAGATACTCTCAACTCAAGAAAATCCTCTTATATGATTCCTCCTGTATTACCTGCAGACTTTTAAGACAATCTGCTGGTTTGATTATAGCACAAGTAATCTGTTTCCCATCTTTCAGGAATCACTGTACTTCTTTGGCTGATTCCATTATTCTTTTATCGTTATTACTATTAAATGTATTGGTACCAATTAGATATGCTTGCTCTCACATTCATTTATGCTTGCCAGCACATGGTACATCTTGAATCCTCTTTTTTCTATTCCCCTTCCCTTCACTCAACTTCTCTTCCATCCTTATTTATAAAGCTTTGTGTCCAGGTTATCCTTCTTTTGTAATTTTTCCTTTGTCTTCCCCTCCTCCCCCACTAGTTTCCCTTTCCTTAGGAGAAATTTCTTCCTATTTCACAATATCTACTACACAATTTGGTTGTTTTAGGCACTCTGAGTTCCTCACACCACAGAAACAACACAATTTTTACACGTTTGTCTGATTTATTTCATTTAATTGTCTCAATGTCCATCTATTTAGCTATAAATGTCTCAGATTTATCTTTTTTATGGATGAGTAGTACTCAGTGATAATTAGAAAAAGATTTTTTTTTACCATTCACTATTTGATGAGTGTTTGAGTTGCTTCTAAAATTTAGCTATTACAAATTGTTCTTTATGTATGTAGATTCCTGGTTGTTATTGATTTCAAAGGGCTCATATTTGGGTGATATATGAATAGCAACAGTATTGTGAACTATAAAGCATATTTTTAGTATTTATATATTCTGGAGTTTAGGGTCTTTTCAGCTATTGATAATTTATCATAAGGCAAATATTTAATTTTCATCTAGGTTTTTTATTTATCTTTAATTTTTACGTGTAATAATCAACTTCTAGTTCCATTTCTCAAGTGTCAGCTATGAAATTTGGAAAATCTGAGTCTGAAATTGTTATGCTGAAGTTAAAAACCTCTAAATATATATCACTTTATTGTAGACTTGTATGTGCATTATGCTGTTCCTAAACTTTATAAACACGGTTTTTGTATGGCTTTTACTATGTATCCCCAGTGTACTGAAAACTGTGCCCCATAAAAGTTGAGTGAGTAAGTAAAAGAAAGGATAAAAGCATGATTTTGAAACCCAGACAATAAAGTTATGCTTAAGAATGTGGTAGATTGTGGATTCTAGTAAATCTTCCTGCCAGTCATTTCTGTTATTAGTAAATTAAGAGAAAGAATACAATCTTGAAAGTACGGACTAGCAATTAACATATATTGTATATTGGAACTGAGTTGTGTTTATTAATAACATAAAAGAATCAACTATAGTCATCCGTGTAAGATGATTGTCTAATTTTCATCAATATAAATTACCTAGCCAAAGAGCTATGTAGTGAGACCCTGTAGCAAATACATAAGTTAAAAAATATTATCTAGCAAATTGAAGATTGGTGAAAAAGTGAATGCTTTACTTAGCCTTTGATTTGCTTTATAGACATTCTTGTTGGACTGCACTTGGGATGAAAGTGATGATAAGTCTTTTTCATGTAACTATGGGGGGACCCAAATATCTACCATAACAGCATTTGGCAATGTATTTGGAGCATCTCTGAAATGTCTGTTTCATACCTTGCAAGTGAAACAGTCAGCATTATAATAGCAACTGTTCTTATAAGTGTGTCAGATTAAAACATGTGTATGACAGGACTAAAGTTTCATTATCAAAAAGGAGCTAGCAGCTGAACATTTATCTATCTATAGGCTTACAAGTATACAGATACTGGATTTTTTTTTTTCTAGAACTGGGGATTGAACTCAGACCCTTGCCAGGGAAGTGCTTATTCTCCTGAGCCATCTCCCCAGCCCCTGGATATCTTGTAAATACTGTTTCACTCTATTGAATCATTTTTCTTGGTGTGCATTTTGATATTTAGTGTATGGAATTCCTACTTGGAAGAAATATGCAGGAAAAAAGTGAAGATAACAGTAACAAAAATGCGTAGATACATCTATTCAGTACATTCATTTAGCAAATAATTACTGAACATGCTTTAGCTTTAAGAATATTTCTAAATGTTTAAAACTGAACAGTGAACAAAATAGTAAGTTAATGCACATACTAATTAACTTAATTATATCAAATTAAGTAAATTAAATAAATTGTAGAAATTTGTGAGCCAATATAAAATGCTAAGTGAGATCAAGTATACTGGAAATAGAAGAAAAATCTGTATTATAAATAGAATGGCCCGGACCAAACTTAAGAGAATGACAGTGAAATAAAGACTAGAAGCCAAAAAGGATGTAAAACACCAGCATGAATAGAGGAAATTCTTTCCAGGGAGAGGGAAGGGCCTATGTCAGCATCCGAAACAGAAGTGAGATTTTCCTTTCTTTCTTTTTTTAAAAAGGGAACAGAAAAGATTGGCCAATAACAGCTTGAGTAAATGAAAGAAACGCTTAGAAGGTAGCATCAGAAATACAAGGGCATGGTCAGGAAGTCTCTTTGGGCTAGGTATGAACTTTGGAGTTTATTATAAAAGAAACTGTCAATGATGAATTTACAGAAAAGTCCCTTCCTTTTTATAGACTAGAAAGGTGTTGAGGAATAATCTGTAGGAGGCAAAATTGAAGTTTAATTCAAATTATACTGGAGGTTGACCACTTTATTCACTTTAGCATTATGGGCTGCATGCAGTAGAATTTGCAACTTTCTCTCTAAAAGTAATCTTCAAATATCGTCTTGGTTTATATGACTTTCACAAAAGAACTTATTTTGACAATTCACCTTTCAACTTCTGCCTGATCATGAAAATTAGTTCAAATAATTAATGGTGATAGTAAGCAATTTTTCTATGCAGTCCATATCAGCCTTATTACAATCACAGTCAGAAAATTATTGATCATTGTGAAGTATTATTTCTTTTGTCATTGATTTGCAAATTGGAGCTACTTTTTGCAGTAACTAAACCAAGCACAATTCAGAAAAATGGTGGAATAAAGCAACAAATAGGATAATCAGGAAAACTTTTATTTAAATTAAGTTAAAGAGCAGTTTCTCTTTGTTTTTAATTTAGAAAATATTGAAAAAATAGAAATGATGCTTTTATTATTAAGGTCTATGTCAAAAAGTAAATGTAATTATTGGTAATATAATAAAGGAGGTGTGGACTAGGGAGAGAGCTCAATAGAATAAGTGCTTGTCTGGCAAGCACAAGGTCCTGGGTTCAATCCTCAGTACCACAAAATAAAGGGGGAGATGCTCAGAAAGAGTAGGAGATAGTGTATGGAATTTCAAATGATTCAGTAGTTGGCTTTTGAGATGTGCATAGGAGCAAGAGTGATCTCAAGGGAACATTACCTAAGCTATATTCCAAATAATAAATGATGTGGTCTGAGGACAGAGCCAATTCTACTGTAACTTTGTATATGCCTAGATGGAGAAAAGAGAATGGAAGTTTGTGAAAATTTTGGGACACAATTGCAAGTAAGCTATTCAAAATTTATTTGATAAGTGGTGGAAAAATAATACAGGTTTTCAATTTAAAATAGAATAGGAACAGAATGGAGTATGATTTGAGCAGTACTCAGAAAGAAAATGCCAACCACTGATTGTAAGAGGACAGAGAATTTGGCATGGACTCCTTGGGTGTGTGTATAAAGAACAAACAAATAGAAAAGCAGTGTGAGTAATGTGTGAGGGAAACTATGATAAAGATAAGAACTTGCCTGTTGGAATGGGTGATGGTGTGAACAGAAGTGACAGCATGAGCTGAGAGGAAGTTTATCATGGATTTACAGGGTTTTTTTTTTGTCTCCAGGGTCAGGGCTTTCTACAGATTTTCTTGTCCGCAGTATACTCTTCCTATAGCGATTATTCATGTACAGTTCTGAAGCTGAAGTAGGAGATGTTGGGCAACCCAAAAGTCTCTGGCTAAGAGGGGCTCACTAATATTTTTAAACAAATGGGTCTTAAGTTGCTGGGATTCCAAACTCATTGCTTTGCCATCTATCAAGAAATAGAAACTCTGAGAAGTGGTGTCTCAACTTTGGAGTACGGAATAAAAGGAGTAGGGAGAAATATAGAAGATGAATGGAAGCTAACAATTAATTTCACTTTGGCAATTCACCATGGAGAACACATGCATTTGAAATAAATAATGGAAAAGAGGTTAAAAAATTGTTACAAAAGTAAGAGGAAAATGTTGTGTTATGAAAGAAAGAAAGAGGATTTCAGAGATAGGGACAGTGACAAATAATGCTGTTAATAGTGGAAAATGAGAAAATAATGCAACTCTTGATGCCCTTCTTCAAAAGATAAATGCCTCCTGTCTTCAAAGCTGAGAGCAGGAAGAAACCAGAATGAAAAAAATCTGATGAATGAAATTGTAAGAGATGAGAAAGTACTGGCTACAATTCCCTTCTATTTGATAAGTTAGGTTATCAAAAATGAGAAATATTAAAGAAGTAAATTAAAAGAAATTTAGGGGTTTTTTTAAGTTGTAAGGTTTTAGCATCCTTAAGTATGAAGTTAGACTGAAATATATGGTAAATATTGAAATTAAAAAAAGTTAAAGACATTGTCATCAAGATACTTTCCTTCACTTGCAACATACTTATACCTTTGTTTTTGCCTCTTTCTGAATCACTTTGGGTGCTTCTTTTATGGGTGTCTTTTTCAAGTATGATTAAAAATAGAGTGACTATAGCTGCTGATATCAATGCAACAGAAAAGCAGCCTCATTAAGTATTACATTGTATCTTCATTCATATTAATCATTAGACCTGGCACTGTCTGTTTACTGGGTCTTCCCTAAACTCAAGATGATCACGGAAGAGAAGCATTTTAAATTCATTCAAGAGTTCTAGGCAGTCTCAACAAGACACTGAAGAAAGCGGGATTCCAGAATTGCTTCAGAAATTGATGAAAATGATCTGGATCAGTTAGTTCTAAATAGGGGACATTGTTATGAAGTGGATTGATGAAATGTGTGTTTTAGAAAAATTTTTTCTAAATTTAATCCTAAGTGTATTTTTCTATCACACCTCACTTACAGTTAGGGTCTGAAAACTTTTCATGGGAAGACAAAGTAAGTATCTTAAGATAATAGGAAATATTTTAATGGATGTGACTTTCTAAATGGATAGATGACAGAAAAACTATGAAAGGGTTATAATATAGTTAATAAGACATCCAGGGAAATTTAGGATACATTTACTAATCACTTTGATGTCCTTGGCAAGAGGAAAAACAACATGACTTTATCGATATGCAAAAATGATTGAAGACTGGAAAGAATAAATGAACCAGAATGTGGCCTTAGAAAACAGGTAGTCATTATGAGGAACAAGGGCAAAACCTGGAGTAGCATTTAAAACAAAGACTTCATCTTACAAGTTGAACAATATTTCTTCTGCTTCATATGTATCCAGTCTAAGGTATTGCCTCCTAAAGACACTAACAATGATTACACAGAAGACCACAGTTTTTCCCCAACTTGAAACTCAACTCAAGTCTTGTTGAGAACGTTGGTGCCATCTTTGCTATTTCCCAATTTTCTCAGTATGACTTAGATATTTTGTAATTTCTGAGTTACAGTTAGTTCTAATGTGAGGGAATTTTTTTCCAACAGAATTGGACCATCCAAAATTTACACCAAGTCAGGAAAAAATCTATTTTTCAGCCAAACTCTTCCTTATTTTTCCAGGCAGAACACATAAAATTTAATTTCTTGACTTCTTCTGTTGATCTATAGCAGTCATTTTTCCACAACATTAGACTAGGTAATCTATTCTGAGGGAAACTTCGTCAAGCCTGACTGATATTCTGCATTTTTCTTTATATATATATATATATATATATATATATATATATATATATATATTTCCCCTTTCATACGTTCTACTATAAAACTATAGTTAATAAAACATCCAGGGAAATGTATGATACATTTACTAATTAAGGATGCCAAAACAAAGCAAAGACAAAGGTCATGTGTTCCATTCTTGAATGCATAGTAAAATAATAAACTTGGGTCTTGAAGAAAATTCATGAACTCAGCTACTAAGACTCCATTTGTAGATTGTTGTGACACTGATTTTATACTGGAAGATTAACGTTAGTGTCAGTCAAAAGTGCTAGTAAGTTGACAGCAGTGAAGACCAGTGTTGTCCATGCGTTCAGAGAACATACAAAAATACTATTGGCCTCTCTGCAGTTCTGTCAGAATTAGTCACTGCTTTGTTTAAGAGGGCTGAAGGAATGCCAGTCCTTTCTCCTTGACAAGGCTGAGCCTGGCTCCCAGCTCTGAGTGTGCACTCTCTTGATTGCGACAGCAGTGTTGGCCCTTCCTGTTTGCTTCACTTTTCATCCTGTGGCCCATCAGAAAAAAGAACACAGTCAACATGTTCTTATTTTTTTCTCCACAAACAAGACACTGGACAGCTGTCAGATTGAGAAAACTTCTACTCACGTCCAATTTGTGTCTAATTTGAACTACTGAACTGGAAACTCAAGGAGAAAAGTGCATTCTCGTTGTACAGAGGCTTGGGCAAGATATGGCCAGAATCCCAAGGTTTGAGTGATGCAGTTCATTCTACAAAGGGTCTAACATATTACAGTAACTGTAATGAAGCATTAACTGATAATTTTATGCCATTGTGTCACTACATCAAATACAATGCCTGGCTAAAAAATTTCTGGAGTGGGGAAAATTTATAATTTTGCGATTTCGTATATAACACAAAATGCATCAAATGGGTGATACTAAAAACGAAAGACCAGGTCAAACAGTAAGGAGACTTGTGTGTGCCCTGAGCCAGTTAGGAAAAGCCTCTGAATCTGCAAAGGCATTAGTTAAGTGAAGGAGGGAGGCCAGTGTGAGCAACAAGAACCAGCACATGCTAAGTAGACAAAGTAGTCACAAGCCAGCCAACTGGATGCTTTACTACAGCCCCACATCTATTGCAAAAGTAAGGACATTTTCTACTTGAAGTCGTATATCATTTAGTTAAATCATATGGGTATGAGTGTATATCGCAAACTACTCCTAACAACGCAAGTGATTTTGAACCCCCAGGGTGAATCAGAGATCTAACCCTGTTGAATTTCACTCAGTTACTTACTTCATTTTGTCCTATAGGTCAGACTGTACATTCCCACCACTATGCTTCTTTTTTTTTAAATGCTCAGGACCAGTGAGATAGCTCAGCAGACTAAGCACCTGCTTTGGCAAGCGCAGGGACCACAGTTTGATATCCTGTTTCGCATGCATCGCTGGCCCTGACTGAGTCTGGGTATGCTGGAGTGAGCCTGTAACCCCAGTGCTTTGGAGGCTGAAAGCAGGAGAATCACTGAGTCAAAGCTTTGTGGTGAGACCCTGTAACAAATACATAAATGGAAGAATATATATATATATATTTTCCCCTGAATAATCTGATTGTATATTTGGATATACATTGAAAAAGGCATTTAGCATTTCATTAATTAAGTAAAATTATAGCATTGAAAGTAGTATCAATGAATACTATATATTCTAACATTTAAGAACACCATTAAAATAGAGAAAGTGCATTTGGAAAGAAATAGATTATTTTTTTGGTGAAAAGGTTTTGGATTTAGCATAAAGTTTAAGAATACATTATATAAAAATTACAATAACAAAAATAATTTATGAGATGTAAAGCCTAGTAAATAAACCTAAACAAGATCTCAGGTCTTTGTTTCCCATGGGTCCCATGTATGTTTAGTGTACCTGTAAAACAGTTGTAATTCATGTTTGCTCAGAGTAAATTATAATTGGAGTTCACCTTGCTTTTCTTCAACATAGTGTTTCACCAGCAATAATAACAGTGTGTTAAATCGATACCTTAGTGCTTATGATTTTAAAGACAATCCCTGATAGCATAAAATTACACTAGGGAGAAATTTTCATCACCATTTAAGTAATTAGACATCTAATGATCTTTCTGGCCCCAGCACCAGGTTTGCCTTTCACATGGTCAGTTCTTAAACAATTCGGACTATTCTAGCTCTCCATCTGAATGTGTCATATAGCTGTCAGCATAAGATAAAAAATTTAAAAAAAATTCCATGTCTCTATCCTTGACATTTCTGACAATAACTGTGTGAGTGGTTTCTCCCATGACAGCCAAATCTTTCAACTCTCCTGACACCAACTGAGTGTCTATGGTTTAATCCAATTTTCACGTTATCTAACCAGAGTTAGCGCAGATTGCACAACTTTAGGGCAGTCTCAGAAGACGCTGTCCACCTCAGACACAGATTGTAGAGAGAAGGTCCAAAGGAACTCCCCTTTCTCTTTAACTTGACTAACATTGAGGGTCCCTCCAACCCTATTCAGTATTTGACAAGTTGCTGAAACAGCTCACAAATTCAAGCAAACACTAGACTTGCTATTACCACATTTTAATTTTTTAAATTTATTTTTAAATTTTATTTACTTCTTTACTTTTTCTGTATTTTAGGGAAAGGTCCACAGGATGTTAAAGGGTCTCACTACTAGATCGGACTCATAGTGATCCTCCTGTTTACAGCCTCCTAAGTACTGGGATTAAAGGCACGCGCCACCACATCCCATCATCTTCGCCGGGTCAGCGCACCCCTGAGGCACAGCTGGCATGGCAGGCCCAGGGATCAAATCGAGGCCCCTGAGCCTGCTTGTAGGGGCTTTAATTCGCTGAGCTATTTGGCCAGCCCTTATTGCCACTTTTTTTTTTATAGTTATGTAAAGAACGTAAATAAAAAGCAGGAATAAAAGCTACAAATGAGGTCCAGTCCTGAGCACAGGGTCTTCTAGTCTTACGCAGTTGGGATGCCTCGCCCACATGCGAATGCCTTCATCAGCCCAAAAACTGTCCAAATGGTTTTATTTAGGGTTTCTCTAAATGCCCTTTGATGCAGACATGATTGATGAACTCATCGGCAGTTGGTAACTGGCTCAATTTCCAGGTCTTCTTTCCTCCCCAGGGCTGTGAGGGGGAGGGGTGAGTCTGAAAGTTCTAATCTTTTGATTTCATGGTTGGTTCCTCTGGAAACCAGCCTCAACCTCCCAGAGCGACTTCATTATCATAAAGTAAGCGATGGTTAAAAGAGACTTATGAATAAAAAAAAAAATGTTCATCTTACTCATGCCCTTTAGGAAGTTATTAGAGTTCTTTTCTAGAAAGAAGAAACTAAGACTGAGTATGTATTTTTATTACTTTTTTGTAATTATAGTATAACATCACATGTCCTGCTATGTATTTATTTGCTTCTTTATTTATTTTTCATTTGACTCATTCCCAATTAGTAAGTAATTGGGCATCTATGAAATTGAATAGTTTTTCAATCCTAGTTCATTTGCCTGCTTTCTAGTGGCCTACATTTTTGTCTGGTGGCTCAAGGTTGTATTTGTGGACACGGCAAACATAAAATGAGATATCTTTATTTCAAAAGTGAAGACTATAAAATATTTTTACTGAGATAGAATAATTAAACTATCATCATTGCTGTACTGAATAGTACAAAATCCCAATATATGTTGGAAAACAAGTATAAATGCTGACTACTCCTGCTATGGTGTAGGCACTTGCTATTTGTATAGTTGCTGGCGCACTGAATGAAGTTCACTCCCAGCTCCACTCTAACTGGTTTTGTTCACTGCATGAACCTACACAGTGAAAGGAATTTTCAACAGCAGTGCTACTTTAGTGACTTCAGTATTTTTTCTTTTTCTTTTATTTTATTTTTGCACAGCCTGGAACCAGAGTTGTAAACCTACATATGCTCTCAAAGGATATGCAGGCAAACAGAGGCAAAAAAGAAATGGTTGGGCAAAGATCCCCGTTTTCACTGCCATAGTAAGGACATCAGTCTTAGCTGTGCCAAATTCCGTCTACTAGATAAATCCAACAACCAAAAGAAAGAGCAGAAACTGTCAAAGTGATGCTCTGATAAGAAAGAGAAAGACTTATTCAGAAAAAGCTCCCTTGCCATGACAAAACAGTTTTGTGGGGAGAAGGTGGAAAGGGAGAAATCACCACAAGAAACAATAGCGCTCCGAGTTTAGACACAGAGTCCCCATGGTTGGTCGTGTTTGGGACTTCAATCAGCAATGTGTTCCAGAGAATGCTCCCTTGGCTTTGATGAA
>NDGN011457573.1:0-10815 GCA_002564285.1 Tympanoctomys barrerae | reverse complement strand
TTTTTTTTTTTTTAGAACTGGGGATTAAACTCAGGCCCTTGTGCTTGCCAGGCAAGCACTTATTCTACCGAGCTATCTCCCCAGCCCTAATGTATGAGTTTTGACAAATGTATAATGGTATATATCTAGCACTACAATATCATATGGAATAGTTTTACTGTCTCCCAAGCCTCTAGCAACAGTCTATTAATTTCTGCCTTTCTCCTCCAGCTCCATGTGTATATTTGTACACAGGTGTGTGTGTGTGCACGTGTGCGTGTGTCACACGTATGTGTGTGTTGATACACACTGAGTACTCAAGTAGGCAGTTTAAAACTGACTTATCCTTCACTTTCTCCTTGTGCAGAGCCTCAAGGTCAGCCAAGAGCAAGAGCTACACACATCCACCTCTTCCTTGAGCACACAACAAGACATCCATAGACATTCACATGGCTGTAAAGATTCTCAGAACAATGTGGGTGCCTTTGAAGTCCCCCAGCCCCATAGCTCCTCATTGCCTGGTCTTTCTTCCCAAGCTACTTGCTTAGTGTGTTGTATGCTGTTATTCACTGCCTAATATGGCGGTGACCAAAATATTTACATGGAGAGACATTTGACAAGTGACTCTCAGGTCACACCTCTAGCACTGGGTCAACATTTATATCTGAATTAGGTGAAATAAATTCAAGCCACTTTTGTGCCTGTCTTCCAGATAACCATCAGGCAGACAGAATGGCAACTCTTTGCAGATGAGGTTCAGTCCTGTCCCTCCAGTATTTATGTCAACACTTCCCATTGGTACCTTTGGGGCTCCCGCTCAGCTGGTTACAGCTGATGGAATGGGCTAAGGCAAGGCAGCCATACTTAACACTGAGATTCAAGAGGTGTTTTTTTTTTTTTGCGGTATCACGGATTGAACTCAGGACCTTGCACTTGCCAGTGGCAAGGTTGAAGTAGTCTGTCGGAGTTTTGAAAAAGTTTATTCTGTCTTTCTTTCATTTGCTTTTATGGAGAGACAGACTTTTGGAGCTCTTTACTCTGCCCTTTTTGCTATTGTTACTCAAGAGTGAATTTCTTAAGAGAGCATAAGTCCTGTTTTACATATGTATATGCTGAAAGAACTGTCAATTACATGAAAGCTTGTGTGGTGTGCATTTGTGTGCTAGTGGGGGTTGAACCCTGGACTTTTGGACTAAGCTGTTTCATCAGCTCTTTTCATTTTTGATTTCTGAGACAGAATCTCTTTAAGTTGTTCAGGTTGGACTTGAACTACCTCAGCTTCCCTCGCTCCTTGCTGGGGAGGCATGCATCACCATACCTGGATTGTTAAGTATGTTTTACATGAAAGAATGCATTAGTCCGTAGAAATTGAAATTGGAGACAGTTAAACTTACAATAGATATTATGAAATAGGAAGAAACTGTTCAAGAGGAAAAGGGAAACAAGGAGGGAAGAGGAAAAGGGAGAGAAAATGAGACAAGAATTTAAACTAATCTTTAAGAAGCTTAGTTGTGGGGAGCAGACTTGCAGAATCCAGAGCACATGTGTGTTTGAGGAAGCTTTAAATTGAACATGTTCGTAGGAGGTAGGAAAGAAAGCACCAAAGAGGAAAGATTTTAAAACCTTTGCATAAAGGAAGCAAAAAACCTTTATATTAAAAATTACAGTACTCTGAAAAAGAAGATCAAAGAGGATATCAGGAAATGGAAAGAAAGTCCTGGCTTATGGGAAGGAAAAACAAATATAGTGAAAATGTCCCAAAGATGCTGTACCAATTTAATGTGATCCCAATCAAAATACCAACAGCATATTTCACAGAACTAGAGAGAACATTCCTAAAATTCATTTGGAACCAAAAGAGATCTAGAATAGAGAAAACAATTCTGGGCAACAAAGGCAAGACAAGGTGCATCTCAATCCCTGACTTGATGTTGTATTATAAATTTACTGTGATAAAAATAGCATGGCAGAGGCAAAGAAACAGACCTGAGGATTAATGGAACAGAGTGGAAGATACAAAGACAACTCTGTGTACTCTGCCACATGATCTTTGACAAAAGGGCCAAACATATGAAAAAAGATAGCCTCTTTAATAAATGGTGCTGGAAAAACTGGCATTCTCTATGTCATAGATTAGAACTAGATCCATGTTTATCACCATGCACTAAACAAAAATCAAAATGGATCAAAATTCTGACAATTAAAACGGAAACACTAAATCTGGGCCGGGGAGATGGCTCAGTACAATAAGTGCTTGCCTGGCAAACGCAAGGGTCTGAGTTGAATCCCCAGTTCTGAAAAAAAAAGAGAAAAAAAGAAAGAAACACTAAATCTGCTGGAAGATTGGATAGGTAGAACTCTGGAAAACATGGGTATGGACAAAGACTTTATGAACAAAACCCTGATTACACAGATACTATCATAAAGAATGAACAACTGGTATCACATCAAATTAAAAAGTCTTTGCACAGAGTGGGAAAAAATCATGCCAGCTGTTATTCAGACAAAGGACTAATATCTAGAACATATAAAGAACTGAAAAAATCAGACCACCTAAATTCAAAGACCCAATCCAAGAATGGGCATCTGAGATAAGCAGACTTTTCTCAGAAGTACAAATGGCAAATAAATATATGAAAAAATGTTCTATATCACTGGTTATTTGGGAAATGAAAATTTAAAAAAACCCTGAGATTTCATCTCACCCTAGAGACAATGGATAGTATGAAAAAAAAACAAAAACAAAACAAAAAAAAAAAAACAAAAACCGCTAACAAATGCTGGCAGGGCTGTGGGGGAAAAGGAACCCTCCTCCACTGTTGGTGGGAATGGAGGATGGTGCAACCACTGTGGAAGTCAGTGTGGTGATTCCTCAAAAAATTAGAATTAGCACTTTCATTTGATCCAGCTACTCCTTTTCTGGGCATCTTTCTAGAATCAAAAGCATCAAACCACAGTGATATATGTGCATCTATGTTTATAGTGACCCAGTTTATAATAGCTGAATCTTGGAAGCAACCTGAATGCCCAAATGCCCATCAACCAATGAATGGATTAAAAAGGTATGTTTTTTTTTAAACATTGTGTAAGTATTAGTTAGTCCTAAAGAAAAATAAATTGAGATATGCATAGCTAAATGAATAGACTTTGAGGCCATGATCACAAATGAAGTAAAGATAGCATTATGTCTGGTGTGAGAACCTGAAAATGTATGTAGGAGGATAAATGTACAGTAGTTAGTGTGAAATAGGAAGAAACTACTCAAAAGGAAAAGGGCAACAGGGAGGTGGGAGGTGGAGGAAGAACGAAAAGGAAAGAAAAAATGAGAAAAGGTGAATAAAAAGAAAATGGAGCTTTGTGACTAGGGAGGGGAAGGGGGCTTGAAAAGAGAGGATGGGAAAGGAAAGACGAAAACAAAAAAGGAATCAANNNGATATACCAGGAAAGATGAAAACAGAAAAGGAATCAAGATGTACAGACACAAATTCCCTGTAATGAATGTGGTCCTCAGCTATCCCTACATTGTGCCCATACACTTAGGTAGTCAGTAATAGAAAAAAACCCTTTGCTTAATACTCATTTTAACAGTTGTATGATATTGCTGACTGCAAGTCAGCGAGTGGGTCATTCCAGGGTGGGCTCTTTCCTTTCATGACTATTTGACTAGTTGGCCCTACAGTAGATGTAAATTTTTTTTTTTTTTTAATATTTTAGAGAAGGTTCTTCAGAGTGTTCAGGGTCTCACTACTAGATAGGACTCATAGTGATCTGCCTGTTTACAACCTCCCAAGAACTGGGATTACAAGCACACACCTCCACACCCAGTCTTAATCGCTGTCTCAGTGCACCCTGTGTACGGGGCTGGCACAGTACACCTGGGGATCAAACCCCCAGGCCCTGTACCTGCTTGCAGGTGCTTTAATCTACTGAGCTATTTGGCTGGCCCTATAAACCAAAACTTTAAATGACATTTTGAAGGTGCAACTTGTGTATGTATCATATAACTCATGATTGTAGGTACATACCAAGGACTTTTAGTGTATTAATAGTCATTCATTCTCACAATCTGATGTTAGAACATGTCTGTTGCGGGCTGACTTTCTGCAGTCACATCCTACAGCCCTTTCCTACAGTCCCTGAAAATCATTTGTCTGCTTTCTATGCTCCTCAGGGTTAGGCTTTGTGTAGAGAGGGAACCAAGTGCAGCTGGATGTTTTTCTCCAGGTAAAGCAACAGATGTCACGTTGTGGACACTTCTGCCATAAGACAGGCAACGCAGAAATCTCAGTTGACCTTATTAACACAGATTCTTGACAGAAAAAATGGTACTTTTCAAAGCAGTCATGGTATACAATCTCTCGTCCATCTAAAATGGTAGCAGGTATGTAGCATTCTTGGTAAAAATGAAAAAATACTCATGCAGTCTTGTTTGTAGGCTAATCCTTCTGTAGAACTCTGGCTGAGCAAACATAATGGAAAAACCTTGGGAAAAGAGTTGGAACTGATGAACACATTGTTTACTCAGCAAGTAACTATTTATCATTCTCTAGGCCAAAGTGTTCTGTGCCAGGTACCCTGGTGACTAGAAATGCAGTGGAACTCACTGTTTTCTGTAGGTTGCTAGTAACAGGTTTTCAATTCAACATAGGAGAGAGGAAGAGAAAGGATTTCCAAGTGGTAGGAAGGACTCCTCAGAAGTCTCTAGAAAAGAGCATTAAACTGAGTGGGCACTATGAGGTAGACATTTCCCTAAATCTGCATCTCCAGGGGCAGAACATTAACTGTGTTTCTCTTAGTACATATTTTTATGGAAGCTGACGAATAGTATTTTGGTGGCCAGGAGCGATGGAAAATTAGAGTGAATCTTATCTTAAATGGTCTTCTTAAATTGATTCTTTTCAGGAAGCCAAACTCTGGATAATCATAATGTTCCTTAGCAAACTATTGGAAATGTCAACTCATTTAATAAAACATGTACTGTAGGAACAACTATGAATATACATTTTTATGCTTGAAATAATATGCATTCAAAATACCATGGAGCATTAAGCAAATGTATTGACCATGTCTAGGGTTTTTTTTATTAGTCATTTCTTCTTTGTTTTGTTTTCTATTAGCTCTTATTGGATAATTAGTACCAGGCTCCTAAATTTAAGAAAAATAGGAGAGAGAGAAATTTTAAATTGAGAAAATTCTACCTAGTATTTGTATGTGTATACAAATTGATTTAAAAATTGGCATGACTAAATTTTAGCACTGGACCCCTTGATTTTTTAGGGTAGAGAAAAGGGTATTATATGAAAATGACTGATCTGAAAGTGTGACAACGTTTGTGTAGGTGAGAAAGCCTTCTTGAATAGCAGAAACCTTTCCATGCCCTGCCTGCCGGCCGTCCTTTGTGCCCTTCCATGGGTGACTTTTCTCTGGACTCTGGTTGCAGAGTAAGAGTTCTGGATCCACTCTCAGCTTCACCATTATCTGGTGACTTTGGACAAGACAAAGACTGTTTTGCTTTATTTTTTCATTTGCAAAATAGGGATGTTAACAACTCTCCCGTTGACATCATAGTTTTACCCACAAAAATCAAACAAATACATAAATACAAGGAATTAACCATGTTGCTTAAGGGTGGTCTATTTATTATTCTATTTTTCTCAAGGCCCCAGACAATGATGAACTTGTGGCAGTCAGCCTCCATGGTGGTTCCCAACCTCCTGGGATTCATGCCTTCATCTAGTTCCTTCTAGACTGTTCTGTGGGAACAGTGATGGCCGAAGTGATGCCATATTGCTTCTTAGATTAGGTTCCAAGAGACACTGCTGCCTCTTCCACCCCTCACTCATTCCAGAAAAAGCAGAATGTGCTTCATTGACAGTGTATGGGAATCCTGCATGATGTGGAATGGAAACATCCCGCCCATAATATGTGCTTGAGCTTGGTTGCATGTATCTCAGAAGTAAATCTAGTCCTGGAAATCTTCAGATGATCCACAGCAGTGACCAAAAAACTGTATTGGAATCCCACAGGAAATCCTGGCTAGAAAGACTTGGTAAAGTCACTCCAGGATTTCTGATGCTGAAGGTTTGGGAGCTAATAAATGCCATTGCTTTCACCTGCTAAACTTTGTGGTAACTTTTTGTGCAATAATAGATAGTTAATAAAATCTCCAGGTAGAAAAATCTCCAGGTGAGTCCTCACTCGTACAGGCATGGTGAGTCCTCCAGCTTATTCCCTTGTTCTGTGACCACACCACTTCTGGCCCTTTTCCAAATCAAATGATCATGAAAGATAAGTGTTTACAATGGATGGTATTTCCCCTGGATGGTACCCAGAAGCCTTCACCACATCTTCCTCACATTGCCTACACATACTCACAGAAGAGGACTTCGAGAACTGCCTCAGAAAGTGGCAAGAATGATGGGATACGTATGGTCGAAGCAAAGAGGAGAATTTGAGGGGGATTAATGGCAAGGTGTCATATATTGTAACTTTTTTTTTGTCTTTTTGAGACAGAGCCTCACTATGCAGCTCAGGCTGGCCTTGAGCTCACTTTGTAGTGCAGGCTGGTCTCAGATGTGCAATGGTGCTCTTGCCTCAGGCTTCCGAGTGCTGGATGACAGGCGTGTGCTACCACACCCAGCTAATAGTTATTTTTAAGTTTAGACATTCACCAGATATTCTGATGACCCCGTGCAAAGGCACACACACCGTCCATCCCCAGATGAAAGCTGTCTGTCTTGCAGAAATGGCCAGAATAATCTGAAGGTCTTTCCTTCACGTCACATTGCTTGATAACAAATGTGCTTCAGACCTGAGGACCTAAGCGGTTGTTGTGAATGACCTCTGTCTTCTCTATCACTCCACTCTGCTTCTCTCTTAAGTACTTTATTCAGGTGTAACTTAGACACAAAAACCTGTACCAAATTCGTGTATACAACCTGACGAATCTACAGGTAAGGATATACCCACAATATCATGTCACCATCAGTCGGTTTCTACCTGTGGATGCGCTGCTAGTTACTGCAGCCTTCCAGAGTGATAACCACAGAAGCCCGCATGTTGGGAGGCTTGGTACGTGCACAGTGAGGAGGATCGTGCACCTTCAGTGCAACAGTGTCTGTGACTTCCTTTCTCCGCCGCTTTCAGTGCTCTGGCATAATATGTGGTCTTCCAGGGATTAGACCCATGCAGTGGCGAGAGCTGTGTCAGGTGCTAGACCTTGCAGTTCACAGGAGGGCAGCTGGGATAGAAGACAAACATGAAATGGGAGAACAAGGACCTGGAACTCACAAGTACAAGGTGGAGACCAGAAGGACAGGTTGGATTCAAGGTCCTTTCTTGTTGCCTCCAAACCGGATGGTTCGCATGTCTTGTGGAAGCCAGGTCTTTTGTCATCCATTAATAGCTCAGACATGAGAGAAATGGAAGTAACATTCTGGGAGAGGCAGAGCCACAGAAGGCCGGCTCACCCGGAGGTGTGTCAGCAGACAGGGGCAAGGGTGGGCTACACAATGATGCTTGCTTCCCTTCTCTCCTCTGTATGCTGAGCCGGAACCTTCCACAGCCTGCCCCAACCGGAAATGGACAGGAAGAGACTTGTGGGGAATGTTGTTAGCACGGCCACGCAGACACTTTAGACAACCACCATGCCTGGCCACAAACAGATTGTATCAGATAGGCTGAAATAAAGTGAGGCCGTGAAAAATGTTTGTTTCAGTTGACCTAGAACTATTCAAAAATCTTTTGTCTCTGGCCTCTTTTATATTCTTAGATATGATTAAAAATCCCAAAGGACTTCTGATTATGTTGATTATAGCTACTGATAGATATCAGTTTAGAAATCAAAATAAAACAAATAAACCTAAGAATATTAGCTTTTGCATTCATTTAAAGATGAGTAACAAGCCATTACATGTGAAAGTAAACAGCATATTTTTATAAAATATTTTTCACAATCAAAAATATTGAGTAAGAATAATGACACTTTTACATTTCTCAGAATATTTTTAAGGCTTATTTTATTTTATTTGGAGTACTAAGGATCAAACTCAGGACCTTGCACTTGCCAGGCAGGCACTTATGCCGCTGAGCTATCTCCCCACCGCTTATGACTTATTGTAATAGAGGACAATGGGATTCTCATATCTGCTTCTGTGCTTAATGTGTGGTGAAATACTCATTATTTAGCCTCTGGAAAAATTTATCACAGATTAATAAGAGCATAGGGGAAGAGGGAAATAGCATTTTAGTATTATCATGAGAAAAGTTTTTGTTTTTTTCCTTTTTTCTCCCAGTCCTGTGAATTGAATTGAGGAATTTTGCACTGAGCTACACCCCCAGCCCTAATTTATTTGAGATAGGGTATTGCTAAGGTGCTGAACTGCCAAGCTGGACTTGAACTTGCAATCCTCCTGTCTCACTTCCCTAAGATTCCAGGTGTGCACCATCAAAGCTATGAAATGACTTTGATTTCATCTCATCCTTTCTTGCAAAGATGTTGAAGAGTCTGAGGTCTGGCTGGACCACACCCTGAGAGCCACTGCACTGGGGAAGATGCATTGTTCTCTAGCTTTGATGAAGCACTAGAGGAAAGTAGGATATGGAAGTAGGTTTTCTCAGCCTTGGAGCGAGTGTAGCACAAAGACTGCAGAACTCCACAAGTGAAGAAGGGGTCTGGATTCTTGAACTTCAAGCATCATGCTGATGTCTCCACTATTGAAGTAATTTGGGTAATTTTTCCATATGATTCCAAAATTTCTTGACAGTATTCTACCTCATTGTGTTTATGCAGCTATTAGTTTTAAAAGATGTTTAGATACTGATAAGAGAGAGAGCTAGGAAAAAAACAGGCATAGGCACAGGGACTGGGGTTTGCTCCCCACTGAGCAGTGCTGGCCTGCCCCTGGGGCACACTGAGATGGTGATTGACAGTGGACATGGTGATGCGTACCTATAACCCAAGTGCTTGGAAGGCTGAAAACAGGAGAATCAATACAAGTCCGATCAACATAGTGAGACCCTGTAGACCCTGTACTAAATACATAAAAAACAAAAACAAAACCAAAAAAACAGCAACAACAAAATGAACAGGCACAGGGAGAAAGAAGAAGGAGAAAATGTCCCCAAGCTAGGTCTTGTCTCCAGATCCAGCATACCTACTTGCTGAAACAGAAGCACACCCTTGGGTTACAGAAGCTGTCACCAACAAAAAGGTCCTTCTCTGCTTTGCAACCTGTTTCAATGTATTTCCTGAAGTCGCACACAGTGATCTAGGAGTTCCTGGGTCAGGGGAGTGAGCTCATTGTGGATATTTTCAGCGCTCCTAGGAGAGTGTAAAATAAAATCATTGAGCCATTTTCCTGTTTATTTTGAGGTTTTCATGTGGCTTACTTTTCACTTTATTTTCAAGCAGGTTTGCATTTTTTAGGTGCTGGAGATTGAACCCAGTACCTTACACATATGCTCTATTACTGAGGTACTTCTGCAGCCTGTATTTCTTTTCAAATTGATTGCAAAGCAAAAGTCTTTTCTCCCAGAAAATACAAATGTAGAAGCAAACAACTGATCAAGCTAATACACACTGTCCTTGATTTATGATGATTTGAATTCTTTCTTTTGTCTTTACAGTGGTATAAAAGTGATTTGCACTCAGGAGAAATCATGCTTCATATTCTGAATGTTGAGCTTTTCCTGGGGTAGGGCTGGGTAGCAGGATCATCTCTTGTGATGCTGGAGGTGTCAGCAAAAGGTAGTTTCCAGTCAGCCATGACATGCAAGGTGCAGCAACTGGTGGGCTACCGTGTGCTGTGTTGCTCATGATGGTTAGGCACTCTGTTCTCTTTTGCAGCCCGCCATGTCTACAGCATTCTCATCTGTGTCTCCTGAACTCATCCAATAATTCTTGTTTTCATGTTCAGTATAACATTTGCTATAACTTGTATAACTGAAGTTGGTCCCCAGCATGGCATCACTGGAAGATAGTAAACAATTTGGAAGTGGGGCCTGATGGGAGGTCTTCAAGTCATTGGAGGTGAGCCCTTCAAGAGAACGGTGGAACTTGACTGTTGAGGTCCCCTTCCTTTCATCTTCCAGCCAGGAGGTGATTTTTGTTACTCCACATGTTCTGGTCATACTGTACCACTAGCACAGTTAGAGACAGAGGAACTGAGTGAGTCACTTAATTCTAAACAGTACCCTATGGTTCTCCCTGCTTTCACTGTCCTAAGAGAGGTGGAGAATAAAATAACAAAGTTTCAGAGATCTCTGAGGCTCTAGGTGAGAGCACAGACAGATCGCCTCTCTTGGCCTGACCTCCTGGTAGTTTTTACCCTATGTTCAACTCACTACAAGCTCATAAATATGTGCTGCATCTCATAAATATAATTAAAATTCCGGGACAGGCGTGTGTGTTGAGAGCTCCTAGTGTGACTCAGCACCCTGTCAATCATTCTTGCCAATCACATCTAGAAACTTAGTGGGAAGCACCTAAAGCAGAGGTATTAGTCTTTAGTCTGAAAGTCTGAGTTATTCACCCCTTTTCATTGTAGTTGCTACTTTTATGTGCATCTGACTTGTGTGCAGGGCTTTCTGGTCACCCCAGCACCTTTCTTGGTCTGTGCTATACCTTTGGTTGGCCTAGACTTGCCCTCAGCACAGCTTCCTGTGATGTTCAATGCAATGTGGCGGTCTGCTACTTAACACTGGGTGAACAATTGGGAGTTCTTTCCTCGTGGTACACAAGACTCCAGACTGCTATTGCCTCATCCCACTGCAGCCAGCAAAGCCCTGGGCCAATGGGCCGTAGGCTGACGCCTCTAAAACTGTGAGATAAATTAA
>NDGN011457563.1:0-11918 GCA_002564285.1 Tympanoctomys barrerae | reverse complement strand
AAAGAAAGAAAGAAAGAAAGAAAGAAAGAAAGAAAGAAAGAAAGAAAGAAAGAAAGGAAGATACAGGTTTCCTCATCCCCTTCTACTGTCACACTTTAGTTCTTGTCATCTTTCAGTAAGAAGATCCAAGAGTTGGCAGAAAACTTACTTGGCCAAAAGCCTTCATCTCATCATTGTCTTTCTCATAACTCAAAGAACATCTCACAGAGTCAACTCTCAGTCGCACCTTGTGCCCTGTCTTTGACAGCAAAGGTCTCCTCAGAGTAGCTGTCCAACCTTCTCAGCCTCTGTCCTTCATGCTGAGGAATCTGTGGTTTCACGTGAGTGAAATGATAACCCAAGTAAAGGATGATGCAGGCTGTTGACACAGCTAGTACGTGGCGTGGTTCCCCAGCAATTTTGCATTCCAGAACACTGACCAAAAAATATAAGGCATGGTCCTCCTACAGGAAGCTCTGCTTGTTGAGGGGTTCTTGGAAAACCCTCTCTCTTGGGTGGAAAGGAGTGGCCAAGGTGCTCACTTCCGCATGTATGGCTTACATGGAAATATTGTAGGTGACTGGTCCTTGGTTAGAGACCTGAGAAGCCAAAAGGACTGCAAATTAAAAGGGATAGTAAAGACTTATAACTAAGGAGGACCTTCTGTCAATGTCAGTTTCTCAGCCATGTGTGCTGCCGTGGCTGGGGCTCAGGAGCTGTGCTATGAATCTGTCCCCACTCCTTGGGGACACAGCAGCCTGGTTTTCCTCTTTCTCTCTTGCCTTCTCCAGCATTTCCTCCCATGGGCACTATATGAGAGGTGGGCTTGTCAGATACTTAAAAAAGAATTTGGGCTTTTTCAGGTTAAAATTAAGATCTGTGTTGTTCTCTTCCCTAGCTATTAGCTGGGGATCCATTTTCTAATTCATGTTCTTTCTCTCATCTCCCTATTGATATATGCTAGGCCATGAAGTACTTGCCTCTTTATTCCTTTTAATTAACTTCAAAATCAATTATGATTACTTGTATGGATTGCTATTCTCTTGCCTCATCAAATTTGTTTGGCTTATTTTTTTTTATTATTTACACACCACTACCTACTGCTGTGATTGAACAATAGCAAAAAATCTGCACTCTCCCCTTCCACCTCTTGAACTGGAGAAACTATTAGCTAATAAGAGGCTAAATGAGCCTTAGAGTATAAGGGAGCTGGAATCCTTAAATTATTTAAATTGAAAAATGGCTGGTTTTACAATCAGAAAAACTCAAGTGGACCGTAAGCCCCTACTTGATTGTTCCCCCTTATCTGGATGATCTTGTAAAGACAGCTGGAGTTATCTGCCATCGGCATCACTGTCCACAAAGGCAAAGCCTCTCCTCTCTCTACTCAACTCTTCAGCAGCCCTGGGGGAGCTGGAGCTGCTTCAGGAGAGAGGGCCCTGGAGGACTGGAAACTTTATTAAAATGGAGAGCTGTCTCTGGTGACATAAAAAGCTCCATGACAAGAAATGGATCTAGACCCACAGCCAGAAATTATCTGCAGAGTACGAATCTGAGATCTCATGGACTATAGGCTAAGGTCAATGTAAACTAAGATGCAGTCTAAAATAAACAGTAACATAAAATAAAGAGGAAGAGATGGAGGGGAAAGAAAATGCTATTTTCAACACCAGTACTGTCATCCCTTAGTGGACTTCCCTTACAGTATTCTATCTCGAGGTGACTGAGTAGGGTATATTCTGGGACATCAGGATAACTATCTGCTTTGGAAAGTTGGAATCCTGAAAACATTACATATTTTTTTATTAAGTAATTCAATCTTGGGTTATTGCCCATGGATTTTCTGAAACTCCTTGATATTAATTGCATTCTTAGTGACAATAACAGGAAACCCTCACACTTCTACTTCAGCTCTGAATACAACCTTTCATGTCACTTGCTATATCACAATAAGGAAAACCAGTAAAATATACATTTTAGTGTGTTTGCCTAATTCAATCTACTGTACTATAAAATAACAAAATAGGAATTTACCTCTAATTCAGAGGACCTCACATAAGTTAAAACTGAGCCACCAAAGTAGAGAATAATTAATCTGTTATAAATAAGGAAAATCGGTAACATAATTAAGAACAGATTAACCCAGGTGATTTCAATTTGAATATACTAAGTTCCTCATAAATATCTCATCCTTTATTTTCCATTCAAGTTTCTTACAAGTACAAAATGCCTGTAAGAACAGATTGTCGTGTTATATTCAAAATAGTTCAGTGTTCTCAGAAAGCAAAACAGTACACTCCCTCCTGCACACCCATGCTTTGAAAACATTTCTCAGGCAACTTGATCAGCATCAGCATCACTACCATGACAACAGCTACCTACAGCCACCATTCTTCCTTTTCCAAGCTTCAAATTCAAGCCTCATTTTTTCTTTTGATCAGTCATTTTTTGTAAAAATTTAGTGTTGGGCTAGACTACTTAACTAATAATTTCTCTCTTCATGCAACTTACAATTTCACTTAGCAAATGAACAAGCTAAATGAAATACTCATTCCTTCATCTTCCTTGGTAGATGACACTAAAACTACTGGCTAGATCCCAACCACCCCAACTATCAGAAGAAACTCCACTACGTCTCTATTATCTGTCTATCATACTTTAAACCTTATTTTTCTAAAACTTTTGCATGCACTCTTGACATATATGTGAAACAAACTTCAGTGATGAGAAAATGTTGATGGAATTATTTAAGACTCCCGACTTTCTGTTCAGAGATAGTTTCAGGTATAACTTTGGAAACAAGATTCTTTCTGTGATGTAAGGAAACAAGGTCCTTTCTGTCCCCTAAAAGAGACCAAATAACAGAACAGAGAGGTCCCTTTGTCACACTCTCCCCGCCACCCCCATTAGTATGCACTGCTGAGGGCTTGAAGCCCAGTGAGGAGCTTCTTTGACTTGGGAGGTTGGTTTTTGCAAAATTCCAAGCTTTGTTGCTCAGGGACACCCATGTCAAACAGCAGTCCCCTAGAGTAATTGTAATGCCACCGTGTCACCCCATTCAAAACAGTGTCCTGGGGTGTTAGGACAAGCTATGCTATTATAAGTGTAGCATTGAATTTGCTGAAATTGATTCTTAACTGTTTTCTAAACACCTGGAACTTTATTATTATTTCACATTTCTTGCAGTATAGCTCAATCACGGCTGGTGATAAACTCATGGCCGAAAATATATACACACTGAAATTTGCAACCCATCTCCCATAGCTACTAAACTGTAAGAGTCCGTTAGGTCACTGACACTAACACAAGACCCTGGAGTGGCCCTGAGGAGTCCCTGGCTCTTAGAACATTTCTGCAAATGGTAGAAGCACATCCTACTGCCCTGCTCCTTCCAGCCCAAAGGCTCCAGGAAGTCTCATGCATAGGAACAGAGCAAGACAGAGCATGATTGCATTCAGCTGGGAGTTAAATAATCATAAGATACCAACTAGTATGAAGAGCATGAAATTAATTTATGTGAAATGAAAACGTTTATGTCATGACCAATTGTATTATTAGCCTGTGTTCACTTGGACTTGACTTCACAAATCATTTTGGAAATCTTCCGTGTTGAAAATGCAGTGATTCTCTCAAGAGCTTTTAAAAAGCTCAGTCCAAAGAGAAGATCCCAGACAAGAACTTCAAGACTGGAACCGAGGTATCAGCACGTTTCTAGCTCCACAAATGACTCTAGGCTGCGGTCAAGGTTAGGAACCACTGGTCTAAGAAAAGAGAAGTGTGGGGGAGGGCGGAATAAGTACAGGGAGAAATCGGGGAATCGCTGCCATGTGATTAAGTGGTGCTGTTTGGATTTATCAAACTATCGTTCTGAGCGCTTGCAGCTACCACTACGGCTGAGGCTGATGCGATCGCAGATAGTCACCGCTCCCTGTTCTCTGCATCACCCTTCGAGACATAACCCAAAGATATAACCAAAGACAAAAAGGAAACTGTGGCATAGCAGCTGCAAGATTCTCAACCCCCCACCTCAAAAAAAAAAAAAAAAAAAAAAAAAAAAAAAAAAAAAGAGGCTAGGACAAACTGAGTCCGACAAAGCTTACAGGGGAGCTCAAAAATTATTCCAGAGGGCCGACCAAATAGCTCAGCGGATTAAAGCGCCTACAAGCAGGCGCAGGAACCGGGGGTTTGATCCCCAGACCTGCCATGCTGGCCCCGACCGCGGGGTGCGCTAAGACAGCGATTGAGACTGGGTGTGATGGCGCATACCTGTAATCCCAGCTCTTGGGAGGCTGGAAACAGGCGAATCACTATGAGTCCAATCTAGTAGCGAGACCCTGAACACCCTGCAGACCTTTCCCTAAAATACGAAAAATAAAAAAATAAAGATTTGGGCAAATGATTTCTCTAAACAGGTGGGCAGAAATAGGGTCCTAGGCTCACTACAACCACCACCCCCCCCCNAAAAAAAACAGATTCTCCAAGAGTTAAAAAATGTGAGTGCCCATTGTGAGTAGAGTGCTAATTTGATCTTTACTACAGCTCTGCTAGACAGATATCAGATGTGGCCCATTGTACAGATGAAGATACTGAGAAACAGTAACATCAGAAAGCTGTCCGAGGTCACAGGGCCAATGGGCGCCCATGTCTGGACTTTTTACTCTAAGACAGATGGAAAACTGACCAAGGGTCATCCTAGCTATTCATGGACAGCTGTCTGTGGCAATAGAATCTTCCATTCTTTAGCTAGAGAATCAAATTAGTATGCTAATTGTGTTCTTTGCTCGTATGTGTAAGCGAGCATTATACTCTCAGACACAGAAAAGAACCTTCACATTCAGCCATCACTATGGCATTTGTCCCCCTTTGAAACATCACTAGTGGCTCTCATGACCAATTTCAGTCTACTGGGGTTTCTGTGATTTCAAAAGAAAGCTGGAATAGCAAAGAGGACCCAGCCTGTGCGTCCGAGCTCGAGCACACACGGAACTTTTGAAAACAGGTTATAAATCCTTCTTTCATATTTCTCAAAACTGTAATCTGCTTGAATTAGTGGCTATATGGGAAAATGAAAAAAAAATTATATGCTCTCTGTCAAAAGCTCTCAAGTGTGATGGTGGAACTGGGCTTTGACATTTACCCTAAACTGCTGCAGCCATCTGCCTCATATGATGCAAACTTTTTCTCAACCAGAGATCACTGGTTCCCTAAGGAAGCAGCCCGAGGTAGGACCAGTTCTCATCCAATTGGAAGAGAGTGCTGTAGCCTTTATTTACTCACCAAGCATGACTTTGTGCCCAACATGTGCTAAGCACTGTGCTCCCCTTTCATTCCCTGTCCCAGCTTGCCTGTGTCCCTTGTCCCTCTTCCTATCCTCCCCCAACTGCCCTCCCTTCCTCCCTTCTGGATTACACCCTGCACTCAGACACATCATTCCTATGAAGGTAAAAGTGGTTGATAACAGCTTTTTTTTTAAGTTATTATTTCCAGGGTGATCTGTATCATAACAGCCACCAACTCCTTGATGCTGAAAGGGTGATGCTCTTGCGGCGTAATTACCAGCCACGGTTGCTGGAAACGGTGAAGCCTTCTCCGATCCCCCACTTACGTGGCAGCCCGCGCCCGCCTGCGGCCGGGTCCACGCCTTTTCATGCTTTTATCCCAAGTGCTTGGCATAGTGGCTAGCACAGTGGGAACTCAGTAATGAAGGGAACGCTGGCCTGAAGAAAACAAGCTACAGTATTAAAGATGCCCCGGCACAGATGAATAGAATGAGGTTGGGTTTGTTTTGAGTGAGACTGGCACTGTAGAGGTCAGGTAGAAGCATTAAGGGACTATAACCAAGTCCCGTCATTTGAATTCTCCTCAAAGGCAGTGTCAGTTTTGAGAGAATTCTGGCTGCTGCAGACCTGCTTTTGCTTAGTAGCCCTGGTTCATTTCAATTTGTTTCATTTGAGTTTCACTGACATATCAGGATAAAAAGGAATCATTCAAAAAATATGTACTGTGTATGTGCTGTGCGTCAGGAAGGCCACCCAGCACCGTGGCTTGAGCAGTGTCATAGCCAGGTCCTGCCCGCATGAAACTAACATTCTCCTTGAAAGGACAGACATAAGCCATTAACCATATAATTCAGTATTTAATAGAAACCTTGTTAAGTGCTACAAATGAACACTACAAATGGAGCACATAGACCAGAAGTCATGGCCAGAACTAGAAGATCAGGCAAAGCTTTGCAGGGAAAGAAAATATCAAGCTGATAACAGAAAAAAAAACGGGGGTGGGGGGGCAGTCAGGGAGCCAGAGAATTCATAAAAGGAGTGGATACTTCTAATAGGCACCTTTAACATGAGCTAGTCCTCAGATCAATCTTCTTGCTGAGAATTGTCTTGGTTCCTTTGCTTGACATTATTAACGTGGGAAACATTTTGAGATCCTTGTGACAGGCTGCCTATTTCGCGCTGTAAACTCACAGGAAAGAAAACACCGACACAGAGAAGGAAATCCTTTCCATAAATGTCAACATCTTCAGGAGACATGCGTAAGCGTATCATGGTCTCATCCACTCCTGGCCTCTGCGCTCTCACCTTGGCTATGAGCATGAATGCCCGGTTGGTGTGAACACCTGCGTAACACACCCCACTGTCACACTCCAAACCAACAGCTTTAAGATTTCAAATGTGCGTGCACAGCCTAGACTCCCTACTTGACTTTGTCCAGAAAACCGGGGGTGGGGGGGGAGGATAAAAAGGAAATGAATTAAAGAACTGTAATACATATCGGACAGAGCCTGCTCTGTTCGTGGCATACTTTAACTTACACCCCTACCCCCACCCCTCTTTCATATTAAGCCAGCACTTTGTAACTTTGCAAACAGACTTTCCCCAGATCATCCTATTTTATGCACCACCTCCCTTACTTAGCCATCTTCTTCAGCTAATTAAATTCTTCTTCCTAAAAACTCAGTTCTGTCATTCTACACTCTTACTCCACTGTCCCAAACTAATTTAGATACCCGCCCCCTTGTGCTTGCACAGCCTGCTACATTTCTGTATCTTATCACAGCTATAGAATAATAATTGATTTACTTATCTGACTTGTCTACTTCTGGAGGGAGGAAGTTCCTTTAGGGCAAGACTCATGTTTTAATCATTTTTGGATCCCTAGTCCCTAGCAGAGTACTTTAAAAAGAGTCCATTGAATGAATTAATGTTCATGCGTGACAGTAACTTTTCTTGTCTTAGCCTCTGGAGACACATGGAAACTTAGATTTTGTATATTCAGTAAACAAGGATGGTTTTGTGTGTTGGAAGCTTCTGACCCATGCCAGCCTGAAATTCTTCTCCATTTATAGATAAGCCTGTTGTAGTTACCTTAACTAGGCTGTTGTTCTCTAGTCTTCCTTTGAGGACTAAATAGACCAGTCTTCAGGCCCCACTGGCCAATAAATGGGTCAAAAACAAAATTACTCACATCTAATCTTTTACTCTGTGCCTTTTAAGTAATCTCCATGTGTGGGTTAGAAATGACATAATTTCCAAAGAGGAAATCAAATATGCCTTGCAGAATACTTGCCAGTTAAGTACTTTTAAGTACTTAATAATATAATAAAACTCACAGAATTGTCAAGCCTGTCGGTTAAGATGGGAAGTTATCACTGGTAAAGATGGCAAAGCCACCATGCAGAACAAATAAAAGTTACTGGAAGATCCCAATTTCCACCCAAATATTACCTGGAGGGCAAAGAGTCAGTTAAAAGCACAAGAATTTTTTCAAAAGTACTAACCTGGGAAAGACAGAAATCTGAGCTATGAGGAAAGTAAATTATGAATTCCAGAGAAATCCTCTTCCCACTCCATCTGTCCTCTCACACCCCTCCTCCCACACATGCACAGTCACCGCTGTGACATGCATGAGTCATGGTTGCACTGTCTACTTTCGAGAAGACAGAGAGGATCTTAGAGTCTGGGAACATTGCCTCTGGTTGAAATATCTATACCCCATCTCCACCTGTCATCCTTCAAGATAGAGAAAGAAATGCTGCATCCCCCAAGAAATCCATTGGAGCCACTGTTAGTCACATGCCAATTGCCCTCTTCTCCTGCACTACCACTCTGGCTGACCTCTTTCCCCCTTGTACCCTTATTTTACTATCTTTTATCATGGTTTTCTTATAACGTCAGTATCTCTTATGGTGGCCTACATCTGTCCTTCCTTAGAGCACGAGCCTTGTGCAAGAGGGATCATGTGTGTCTCATTTCATGTAAAGTGTGTGTGTGTGTGTGTGTGTGTGTGTGTGTGTGTGTGGTGGACTGAACCCAGAACTTAGCCTTCAGCTTCATCCCCACATCCCCAGCCCTTTTCTAAATGCTGAGACAGGGTCACACTAAGTTGCTGTGTTTCCCAGGCAGGCTAGCACTTGCAATCCTCATGCCTCAGCCTCCCAGAGTGATGTGCTGGGAATTCCGAGAGGGCTCCACTATGCCTGGTGCTCATTGATCTTGAGATTGCTCTCTCCCCTTATTTGCATCTCTAACCTTGTGCCCACTAAAAGTTGCAATTTAGGGAAAGGTTCTTGGGCTGGAAGAAAAGGAAAGAAGCAAAGCATGGAAGGAGGAGTATTTTTGAAGAAAAGACCATCATTTGACTTCCTTCTTCCCAATATTTGCTCCTTCTAAGCTCAGTGGCAGCCCTTTCTTTCTTCCTGCTTGTGTCGGGGTGCATGCCCTTGAGCACCCTACCTTGGCAAAGAGGCCACATTTTTTTTCCAACCAGCTGAGTCATTTTCAATTGCTTGGTGGCTCATTCATGCTTTTCCCCTGCTGACACACGAACATGTCACGGTGAGCAGGGAGCCCTCACCCTGCACCTCGAAGCTGGCCTCACATCCTAGTTCCCGATCACTGGCCTGCAGGGCAGCCTGGTCCTCAGCGCAAGTAGCAGAGGAGCGGCAGGTTTGCCATTGCTCTGCGCAACTTCCGATGATCAAGACATGATGCAAACTCAGAGAATGAGAGAGAGCTGTTAGAGCCTCTCTTCACTTGTCAAAAGCACTCAGTTTGTTTTCAAGAAAAAGTGGAGAATGCAGGCAGTGAAAGAACAGGAAAGATCTCAGATCTGCTTCATGTAGGACCTTCTCAGAATCTTTCCTGTTGTAACTTCCTCCTGTACCTGTGCATATCTGTGCATATTCATCTGTAACGGTGACTGCCGTGGTTCCTAGTTTGATCTCATTTTTGTAAGTTATCATTTTGTACCTTCACCTCCCAAACCATAATAATCCATAAGCAAATATAGTAATTAAATATCTAGCATCTCTAAGGCATGACATGTAAGGGTTGTTGTTTTTTTGGTTTCCAAAAGGAAAACACACACACACACACACACACACACACACACACACTTTGTTCCAACGCTAGCATTTCAGGATTTCCCTTAACGCCTTCAGCCCTTAGTAGGTACTCAATAACTTCCTGCTGATAGACTGATTAGTTTTAGTAACTCCCTGTTATTTCCAAAAAGACAGCATTTTCCAGACTTTTCTGATCCACAATGAAAGGTAGGTTTTCTTAAAGCTGTGGAAATAGAATAATTCATATTGCGAGGTTATTTATTACCAGCCAGACCCTCATCTTGCTCTACGGGGCTCTGATAATCACCTATTTCAGAAGCCATTAGCCTTCTGTGTGCTGTAAAGCACTCTTCAGTACAGCGCGTCTACGCCTTTGTATTCCGAGGGGAAGAGTGGTGTGTGCTGAAGTAACAGAGCTCTGTTGACCAAGTAAGAAAGTCTTTGATGCACAAATAGTACATTAAATTGCTTTTATTTGATAGTGTTGAAATTAAACAGCGTGTGGAATCCCTGCCCAGGTACAGGAACATGTAAAACCTTTGAGAATATGTACATTAATTCAAACGCTTCCTATGACTGAAACACAGACGCGTCAGAAAAACTACACATTGACAGAATGTAATAATCAAGGCTTAGGCATTTGCAGGAGGACAGCAGGAGCTGGATTTAACTTATTGATTTTAGAACCAAGGGTTTTTTTTTGAAAAAAAGAAGAGGCAAAATATTGCTTTGACTGTTTTCAGGTAATAATGACTGTTGTTGCAAATTATAAAATTTAATTAGCTATATAAATGCCAGGGGAACAAATAGTGTGCTATTGTCTTGATAGCTTCCCAGAAATTAGTCTTTTAAAATAAATTTGCCATATTAATCATCTAAAAATATTTTTGATCACTGAATTAATAGTTTTCAGCCTGTTTTCAGGTACTCATTGCCATAGGTGATTGCTTCTTAATTACTACACGGGCTCTTCCTATTCACTCATATTAATTCATGCTTCTTGGCTCACTCCCAAAAGGCAACCTTGCCCTATATCTCCTAATTACTTCTATAATTGAATTTGCCCACTTTTTCTAACCTATTTTTTAAACTGACTGTGTTTGTTCATGGTTTATTGTGTCTTTTTTGTGTCAATTCTCCGCAAGCAGAAAGTACATTGATTCTTTCCCCGTTTCTCATTAATTTTCAAGAGCTTTGCTGCATGTCTGTTTTTTCAGTCTGTCAGACCTATTGCTAGACCAAAAAAAAAAAAAAACACTGTTATTATTAAAGGTTAGGTAAAATAGACTGAAGTTAATTAATTCATTAGTAAGTCTGAGCCAATTACTGAAGCCTTCTCTTATTTATATACTTGTTAACAAGACAGAAATGAGAAAGGCCAATTACAGGCACATGTCCTTCACGAGTTCAGCAAACCCAGAGCTTATGCATTTGTTGACACCCCCAAAAACTCAGTTTATATATCAGATGTATGAAATTGGTTTTTTTAAAAAAAAATTGTTGACTAACACTCTACCTCACTTTATCTATTAGCAAATGGTAAGAAGGTCCCTCCATTTAGAAATCTTTAATATATCTAATATAAAATCTCCCTGAAGTCTTCCCAAGGTGTGTTGCTTCACCCGAGAGCAATTATAAAACTAAAGGAAATTCAGTGTATTTTCTGATTTTCATCATTCTTTTCTTGTGCAAGCTGTTAGCTTTTAAGTATTAAAATGGGATAATTGATTAGCAGATCTCATACTCTATATTCCTTTAAAATACATTCTGCTGGGCTGGGGAGATGGCACAGTGGAATAAGTGCTTCCCTGGCAAGCACAAGGACCTGAGTTCAATCCCCAGTTCTGCAAAAGAAATAAAATAAAATACATTCTGGGCCGGGAGATGGCTCAGTAGAATAAATGCTTCCCTGGAAAGCTCAAAGGTCTGAGTTCAATCCCCAGTTCCACCAAAAACAAAAAACAAAAAATAATAAAATAAAATATATTCTACTTGATTTTTATTGATGCACCAAAGCTTTACAACATACAAATGGCAGGGTTTTTTTTTCAGGTTTTTCCAAGTGATTGATAAAAATTAACTGTTACATCCATACAAACTAACTGTGCCAGACCTGCTGTATCTATTACTTCTTTCCTGCCTCACAACTATTTTGTTAATTTCACAAGAGTTTGGAGGAAAGCAGATGAATGATCAGTCATTTTTCTGTGCCTCTCTTCTCTTTATATATTTGTATCACCGTGATGCCAAGAAATCAACAAAAAGTCAATTGACACTAATGTTTCTATGAATTGACTAATTCTTGGAATCAAGACAAATTTGAGGGCTTTTTTCACTTTTAAAATGTCATAGAGACACGGGTTGTCACAGTTAAGTGTTGCCAAAATAATGTCACAATCATTAAAAACTAACTTTTTAGTTCTTCATCACTCCCAAGTACATTAAAATTTAATCAATGATTTTATGTTATAATAATAACAATCAAAGCATTATAAAATGAAGAAAAAAATCTCAGCGGGTGATTTAACCCAGGTCCTTCATTCTCACAAGATGAAAGGAAAAAAGTTTAAGAATATATGATCTATTTCGT
>NDGN011457561.1:0-12088 GCA_002564285.1 Tympanoctomys barrerae | reverse complement strand
TGGCAGAACCGGGGATTGAACTTAGGCCCTTTTGCTTGCCAGGCAAGCGCTTATTCTACCGAGCCATCTCCCCGGCCCCTATTAGTTTGCTTTTTAATTTTAAGTACTAACAGTTAGACAGCCGGGTCCTCAGTCGGGCCTGTTCTCTCCATCTTTTTTTTTAAAAGAGTGTCACATCCTGTGAATGAATTACAGTGCACCAGCGTGGAGACTGATTTGGCGTTTCCTTCACTTTTTGACTTTGGCAAAGTGTGGCTTGGTGTTTGTGGCTGGGTAGTTTAGTTCTGGTGCTGCAGTTACGTGCCAGGATCTCAGTGTTTTGGGCGTACAGTAGATAAGTGGAAGGTAGAGGCATAAGAAACGCTGAAGCTGCCCACTACTCAAATAACAAGACTAACTGTTGAGACATATATGTATGTTTTCATATTTTTAATAAAAATATTTGTTTTCATGCAGGGGCTGGGTTTGATGCCTGGCCTGCCATGCCAGCCCCGGCCCCACCCCCAGGGTACGCTGAGACTGGGCGTGGTGGCGCGCACTGTAAGATAGAGACCATGAGTACCTACCATCTAGACAGGTCCGTGCTCTCTTTAGAAGCCCAGGCTTTGTTGATGGGAATAGATAATAAGCATGACATGACTTGGAGTTACAGTGAGCATGCAGTATACAGCGGGAGAATTTTTAGAAGAAATAGCTGTAAGCAGACACTCAGAAGATCTGAACATTTTATAGAATTAAATATAAGACATATTTTAAGATCTTTTTAAAATATACTTAATATATTTTCATTTTTCACCTGTTCAAATGAAAAATTTTATAAACCAAAGCTTTATAAATTATCCCATAAGGCCTTTCCAGCTCTTTATTTACTCTGACAAGGGGCAGCTGCCTGCTTTTAGAATGTCGTGTTTTCCTGTCCGTCCAGTACCCACGTGCTTGTTTCCTTTTGTGCTTGTTTCCTTTTGTGTCTGAGTGAAGTTTTCTGCCCTGAAGGGCAGCGCTTGGGAGGCTGAAAGCGTGAGGATCACTACAAGTCCGATCTGTGTAGTGAGACCTTGTAACCCTGTATTAAATACATTTTCTTTTTAAAAAGAAAATCGTTGTTTTCACGTTCAGCAGTTCAAGGGCTCGGATGCCTCGTGAAATGCAGCGCTGTGGTGTTCTTAGCTGTGTGTCCGAGCGGCCGAGGGCCCTGGACGGCAGTCGCTGGCATCTTTCCTGACACGCCCAGTTTCGCTGTCTACTTCTGGGAAGAATGAGTGAGTTGATCTCACTACTAAAGTAAAGTTTTCCGGAGTAGCAGGAAGCTTGAATTGAGGAGAGTTTTTGTGATGTACTCAGCCAAAAAGGACACTTGCTGATGGCGTGTAACCCCCGCGGCAGCCCCCCAGGTGCGCGCTCCTGGCCGGCCAGGCTTGCTCTTCACCTGCTATTCTAGTGCGGGTTACTGTCCTCCCAGAAGGCTAATATTCTAGCTTGAAGTAAGTTGGGCAGGAGTAATAGACAGTGCTGGTCATCCTGAAATCAAGGATTGCAGCTTGGGAGGTAAGCCTTGAAAGAGGCAGTCAGACCATTTTGGAAATTTATGTTTTGTTATATTTTTGCAAGAATTGAGCAAAATCTCTTTTATACTTATATTGTCGGAGAGACCCAAGAAGGAATAAGATGGAAGACAGAAAACAAACCCGGCTCTGTTCCCGCCTTCCTCCGACGCCCATATTCTATTCTACCGCACATCCTTAGTGTTCCCCACCTTGGTGCCTCCCTTCCAGAGGTACCTTTTGCTCTGTCTACCCTTCCACTGTTCTCACCAGAGTTTATAAGCTCCTTACGGCCAGGAGTCGGTCCTAAGTAGCACTTTTTCCATAATGTAAAACCAGATGTAAAATAAATGTGAAACAAAAGCTTAATTTAAGCTTTGAGACAAGTATTCTTGAAGGCCCAGTGCAAATGCCTCCTCCTCCCAGAAGACTTCGAGGAAGCTTAAAGCAACGAGAGAACATTTATGCCAGCTTTGGGGTCTCAGGAGTAGAGAGCTGTGTCTATATATGTTTATTTTATTTTATTTTGTTTTTAGGGAAGGGTCTACAGGGTGTTCAGGGTCTCACTACTAGATTGGACTCGTAGTGATCCCCCTGTTCACAGCCTCCCAAGAGCTGGGATTACAGGCGGGCCGCACCATGCCCAGTCTCAATTGCCATCTCAGTGCTCGGGGGAGAGGGAGGCATGGCAGGCCCGGGGATCGAACCCTGGGCCCCTGCTTGCAGGTGCTTTAATCCGCTGAGCTATTTGGCCAACCCTTTTTATGTTACATAGCTTCTTAAATCTGAACCTTAGGCTGAAGATTGTGTTCTGAGTTTATAATCTGAATCTGATGCTGGAGAGAGTTAAGTTAATATGTCCCGAGAAAAAGAGCTAGTTCGCTAATTTTCTGTCCTGCCACAAGTATCCGAGAAAGAGCTTATTTTTGGCTCACTGCGGTGGAGGTCCTATTTCGGGGTCCATCGCACCCACCGTTTTGTGCCTGTGGTGAGGCGGGGCTCAGGGCCCAGGAACAAGCCACTCTGTCCATCACAGGCCAGGAAGGGAGACAGTGAACGCTCAGGTCCCGCAAAGCCTACTGAAAGGCCAGTGCCCCGTGGGCCTCCCCAGCCACCTCCTACGGGCTTAGCTCGCAGTCCCTCCGAGACGCTCGGGGTCTGCAGCTCGGCAGCTGGTACACCATTGAATCTGGGCTCCCGTTTAGCAGCATTCCACTCCCACTCTCCCCGCACACCGCGCCGCCGCCCCGCGGGCATCTGCCCTCTCGGCGCCGCCCTGGACGCGCAAGCTGGTCTGGAGCGTTCCTACCCACAGACCTATCGCCGGTCCCGCTCGCTCGGGTGGGTGGCCTGGGACAGCAGCGCGGCTGGAGGCAGCGGTGAGCCGCCTGCCCGGCTGGGGTCTCTTCTTCCCAGCTCTGCAAACGGGGGCAACTTGCCTGACTCCCTGCGCCTGAATGCCTGGCTGTGCATGTGCAGGGAGAGGAGAAGGGACCTGCTGTGGAGTGGGGATTGCGGGGCAGCAAGCACTGTAATCTACGGAGAGTTTCAGGGTCGGCCGGATATAGCTCAGGGGCGCAGGCGCCTGCCTCGCACGTGCAAGGTCCTAAGTTCCATTCCCAGTACAAAATGGTGATTTTAACCCACTATGTCTAAAAAGTAAGATGATAAATGTTGAACAAATAGAAAATACTTTATTCCCAGTGAATCATAAAAGTGGTTTCAGGTTTTTTAAATTAAAGTTACGCCTAATATAATGTGGAGTTAAAATTTATATTTGCCTTTCAGGGTAAAAATTTGAGCAACATCTGTCTTCACATGTGCTGAATGAGGACTCAGCACCACGCACTGCAGGGAAAAAGCGCCATCTCCGATTTCGTTGCTGAGTCCTTATGATACATAAGGTTGAAATGAGTTATGTTGGGATCTGGAATTTTCAGTTTTCCAAATGAAAAAATGTCGGTCTCTAATGCACCACTGAAATATGTTTCTGTGGACACCAGGCTTAGTGTTATGAATAGCAAGAAAACACAGATAATTAGGAATTAATAGCGATCTTTTGTACTTTTACCCTATTTTATTTATTTACTTACATTGAATAGAGCCATTTTCTAAGCCTGAGTAAGTTGTTTAGATACTACACAGATTTTTAGAGGATTCTGCCCAGAGAATTGCGTCGTTTGGCGAGTCCACACGCAGCATCTCTGAGAGGAAAACAAGATGGACGAGGTAGCGACCGGGCGTCAGAAACTTTCCAGCTGACAGGCCACAGGGATGAACACGGCTCCTGGTGATGTAACTCTAGAGTTTCATTCTGTGTTGTCAGTATAGAACCAGAAGTAGAAAGAAGGATATTGATATATCAATTTTTAAGCAGCTATTTGTTCACAGGCATTTTTGATGTTTTTTCCCATTTCCGTAACATCAGAAGTGGAGTGATGTTCTGATTATAAAAATAGCGAGGCTTGTTGAGAGGTCAGTCCAAGCACTGCACGAGGAACGCTATCGCGGCGGTGGAAGATGCCCTGGCCGCCCACCTCGCGCCCGTGTGTGGCCGTCCGGCCCTTGACGCCCCTTTGCTTTCCTTTCCCTCTCTTGCCCCTCCCTGTCTGAGGTGGTGTTGCCCCTCAGCTCTGTCCTGAGTAGCAGCCCAGTGTCTCACAAGCGTCTCAGATTTAGCCCTTGAACCTGGTGTCTGAGCAGCGCCCCTGTGGACTTCGATTGAGGTCTGAGCAGCGTCCCTCTTGAGGTTTCCATTGGTGTGTCCTCTGAGACTGGCTCTAGTTGCTGAGCTGACCTGCACCCCGTCCTACCTGCACCCCCTGCACCCCATCCTACCTTCCTACTGGCTGTTGGAGGAGCTGTTAAGCTTCTTGTTGGCCGGGCGTCCTTGGAAGCCAAGAGCTGGCGAAAGAATCTCTCTGGGAGTGCAGCGCCCAGAAGAGGTGCAGATTCCTGGGTCCCGCATTAGATGTCCTGGGTCCCTGTGGCCTCTGCACATCTCAGACACCTGCTTTTACTTCCTAGGCCACTTTGTTCCCTGGAGAATCTGCTATAGCATCTCTGAGATCGCCAAGGGCTGGAAGCTAAGACTGCTGTCCTGTTTCTCTGTTGTCTGTTGTCGCCCTACCTTTATCCCGATTGATGGACTTGTTTATTTCTTATTTGTAGTTTTGTTTTGTTGCCTGTGTTGCTGGAGCAGCCGGGTGTGGGAGTCCTGCCAACAGCTTGAGTGTTCTGTGTGATGCGGGAGGCTCCTGGGGTCTCTCAGCCGGGATGGCGAACTGTAGCGTGTCCTGTGCTGATTGGGAAGCTCGGGGTGCGCGAGGTGTTAATTAACCAGTTTCTTTCCAGGAAGTGTAATTTGCTGCACATTGTTTAGACAGGTGGTCCAGCTGCTGGAAAGAGGAATATCCAGCTAAAGTGCAAAGTGAGACAAAAATTAAAGTATAGCTGTGAATTGTCAGGGCCATGCAGACAGCAGAGGTCATTGGAGTCAGTGTTCTCGTCTCCTGGAGACGGGGACGAAGGACAGAGATGTGCGACACCTGCCCAGAGCCCCACAGCAGCCTGTAATCGGTATCACCGCCTACTGCTTATCCTGAGTCTCGGACTGCGTAGGATTCCTGAGCTGCGCGAGGGTTTTGTAGGTACCTGGCCCCGGCTTTCCCGAGCCCATGTGAAGGCTCTCAGATGACAGCAAGTCAGTGCTGCGTGGGTCAGTGTTGCTCCACCACAGCCGGAATTGGTTGTTTGTGTTGGAGGATCTGTCAGAAGAAAAAGTACTGTTTTGTGTGCTTGAATCACAGAGCTTTCCACATGACAGAGGCCCTGAAAGTTCATGAGGGGAGCATATCATTTTGCTTTGGGGTCTTGGTGGATAGACACTTGCTTTGTACAGTGGTGGAGGATTTCCCATGACCTGAAAGATGGGTGTGTTATTCTTGCTTTCCCACTCTCAGCAGTGAAGGCTCAGTGGATTACTCCTGAGGAAATCAGGAGCCAAATGTTACCAGGGACAAGGCTCTGGGCTGGCATGTAGCCTCTCAGACGGGAAGTCATAGGGAGCACGACCACGCTGCCTGCTTCCTGCCTTGAGCAGCTCCTGCTGGTGCGGGAGGAGCTCGGGACTCCCAGGGAGGCTCTCACCGCATCTCGTGGCTTTCCCTCTCCTAAGAGCCTGGACCCCGTTTAATGCACAAGCTGCAAGTCACTGTGAAGTCTTTAATGGCTCTTAATGACCTCTGTGTTCTCTTTTGGGGTGTTCTTGTCCACTCTCTGTGTTCTAAACTAAGCTTTTCATTGCTTTAGCTCCAGAACTGGGGCACAGATGTTGGCATGTAGGAGCTAGGATGGATATTTAGAGGAGTGCTCTAGAGGAGCGGCGAGCGTGGGGAGTAAATTTCAGTAGAACACCATCCTTGTTCTTAAACAGAAGCCAGGCAGGGTCAGGGATGGGGCCCTGCTGGTTTGGAAGGTGAAATTATGGGATTCCAGGCCTGTCCCGGGCACAGGGCCTCGAGGGACAGCAGCCTGGTGGGATGAACATTATTTTAAAGCTTGGTGTTTTCATAAAACCACCAGTCATTTTAGGTGTTAGAGTGGAAAACTTTATATATATCCGTGTTCCAGTCAGTAGGTTTCTGTTTCCTCTGGGTTTAAGTGGGCTCCTTGGCTTCTCCAAGGAGCAACGAACTCCTTGCTGTTATATAACAATTACGAGCCGCTGAAGGGGAACAAGGAGTCCTGGAGTTTATAAGAACTTCAGAGCTAAGTCAAAACAGTGTGTGACCCAATGAAAAGACGGCACTCTGGAGACAAAGCGCGAGTCAGACCACGGTGTGTGCGTGGCCGCGTAAAGCCCTGACCTTTAAGTCTGCTGCTTCATCCGGTAGGACAGCTGGAGGCAAGGTTCTGACAGAGTGCTCCTGGGAGCGCTGCTCAGAGTGCGGTCAGCGAGGTACAGATGTGCCTGGTCGCCCCTGCGCCTCCTCCGTGTGTCCTGCTCATTGCGCCTCTGTCCCTCTGGGTATTTCCACAGACGAGGCACCCACTAATTCTCAGGACAGTCATTTGTGTTGTTCAGGACCTTGAATGTGTTCCTTCTTTGATTCCATAGTAGTTCCTGAGCCTCAGTCAGGCGTGGTGCTAGCAATCTTTCCTTCCTACCAAATTCTAGCACCTGTCCCCGAGTACCCTGCACTCCATGCTTACGTCCTCCCTGTCCCCTCCGGTGATGTAGCCCTCACCCTACATTGCTACAGGAGGGCAATTCCTGCATCATCCTTGAATCTTTTCTTTGAAGAATTGTCTCCAACTAGGTTCTCTTGATATGTACCTTCCCTATGCAATTTATCCAACTGAATTTCAATTTTTTAAATTTTTCTTAGAATGAGATCCTCAGAAAACCCATCCCATTGGTTGTTTGGTCCATGCTGGGTTCCGGGAACCTCTGACCTCCTCTCACTAGGACCAGGGCTGCTAGCAAAGTAAAAGGCAATTCCCAGAAGAGTACTATGTGCAAATCATGTGCCTGCCAAGGACTTCTGTCTAAAATATGTTAGTTTATTATAACTCAAAAATCAAAATTTAAAACTAGGTGAACCAGGGCTGCGGGTACTGTTCAGTTGTGAGCACTCACCCTGCCTGTAATAATGCATCTGAAGACGCTGCTGGCTGTTAGCCACCGTTAGATAGTAATGGGAAGTTTAGATGCCTAAACAAGTGATCGAAACACTCTGGAGTAGACCAGAGCTCTGCGAAATAGGTAACACTGAGGAGCAGAGTCCTGGTGGAGGAGGGCAGCGTGTGGAAGCCTGCGCGAGGGGGACGCGGGTCCCTGCTGATCTCTGCGCTCTGACCCAGTCCGCATTTCCCCGGGGGGTGATCAGATGCCGCGTGGTAGCAGACTGCAGCTGCACGATTGTGTCTGTGTTTACGTGTCCAGCAGCAGTCAGGGCTGAAGGCCGTGTGTGTTAGTGCTGCACCAGAATCACAAACAAGTAAAGCCGAATAGCTTCGAGTGAACAAAATGGAAACATCGGTGTATCGAGGGCTGCTATCAAAGTAAAAGGCAATTCCCAGAAGAGTACTATGTGCAAATCATGTGTTTGACAAGGGACTTCTATGTAAAATATGTTAGTTTATTGCAACTCAAAAATCAAAATTTAAAACTAGGTGAACCAGGGCTGCACGTACTGTTCAGTTGTGAGCACTCACCCAGCATGGGCAGGTCCTGCTGTTTGGCCCCTTCCCCGGGGTGGGGTGGTGGAGGGTGCAGCAGGCATCTAACTCCAATGGAGAGAGAGAATATAGAAGTGGCCAACAGGGACAGGAGAGATCCCCGACCATCAGGGAAATGGAACTCAAAGTCAGGATGGGAGGTCACTCCATGTTCCCTAGCAGGGCTGTAATGACAAAGACAGTATCAAGCGCCGACAAGGGTGCGGCGCGTTGGGAGTTCATATATTGCCTCAAGCAGTGATAGCAAGCCTTGAAGAGATGGAATGCCAAGGCTGCACCCCAAACCCACTTGCTTATCACCCAGTGCCGGTGCTGTGGCTGAGCCTGAGTACGTGGCTCTGTGCTGTGGGGAAGCTGCTGCCGTTAGCACGAAAGCCACCTGACGAAGCTCTCGGGCGCCCGCTCCTGTACGAATGCCGCGGTGCACCACGAAAGCCACCGGACGGGGCTCTCGGGCGCCCGCTCCTGTACGAATGCCACAGTGCACCACGAAAGCCACCGGACGGAGCTCTCGGGCGCCCGCTCCTGTACGAATGCCGCGGTGCACCACCATGGCCTACAGCAGTGTGAAATGGGGCAGCCGCTTTGCGAGCACAAGAAACGAAGCCTCGCCTAGCACACGGCCCTGAAGAGCCTCTCCCAAGTAACCAAGGCAGCATCAAATCTAGTGACTATTTTTTTTTAATTTCTAAAAATCGATTGCAGTAAAAGACATTGTCGTTATCTTCCAGCAGAGCCCTCTCCCTCTTATCCCATTGGTTTTGAGGGCGCTCCGGCAGCTGTCTGTAGTGAGTATGTCCAGTTACATGTCTCGGGCTGCCTCGAGGACCTGAAGCTGCTCGAAATATTTAGCTTTCGTGGTCATCAGGATTTTGCCAAGTGACCAGATGTTGCGCGGTGCCAGGCTCATCGTGAGCGAGACAGGCGAGGTCACAGCGCTGCTCACAGCAATCGCTGGAAATGTTTGATCATTGAAGGTGATCAAAAATATGGCGAATGTTTACATTGAAAACAGTAAGAGATATATTCCTGTTAACCTCCCTCAAAACACTTCCTCTTGCCTTTATCATTCTTAGAAATGTGTACTTTACAAATTGTTTTAGGACATTGAAATACTCACCACATTTTGATTAATTCTTTTTTCAAAAAGGGAAAAGAAACACGCCTGTCCCCAAACCTGTGTGCAAACCTAGTGACTCCCGAATGAGAACAATTCTCACCGACACCCATACACTGCATGCATAGACAAAGTGTAACATACTCATCCAATGGAATAATATTGGGCCAGTAAAAGGAATAGATTACAGATACGTGCTACACGGATGAACCTTAAAAACATGCTGAGTGGGGAAAAAAAAAGTCACAGAAGACAAATATTGCAGGATTGTATTTACATGAAATGTCCGGGACAGCAGATCAGAGACAGAGAGCAGACCGCTGAGCTGACTGGAACAGCGAACTGGGGGGAATGGCTGAGGGCAGCGTGTCTAACTAGAATGACGTGAATGCTCTGGAATTCGTGGTAAGCGTGCGGCTTTATGAGTACACGAAAACCCCACTGGCGGGCTGGAGAGAAAGCTCGTGGTCTAAAGGGCCTGCTTAGGCAAGCTTAGGCAAGTGCAGGGACCGCAGCTCGATCCCCAGCACCGCATGCCATGCCAGCCCCGCCCCAGGGCAGGCAGAGCTGGACACACACACACACCAATGGCTTATACAGTTTAAATGGCGGCTGTTGTGACCTGTGGATTACATCTTTTTAAACAAGTACTTCTTTTAAGATTAAGTAGAATTTTCATGCAAAGATGATGTTTAATAAAGTCCTGTCCTGTGACTGGGGCTTAGCCGGAGGGATGAGGATCGTGATGGTGGAGACTGCGCTTCGGGGTCTTCGCCTACTCCGCCGGAGGAGAGACTGTGCGGAGAGACCCGGCTGGACGGAAGGACGGAAGCAGACTTGCTGGTATTTCAAGAGAGCAATTAGGCCCTCTGGATGGGTGACCCCCCTTCTGCCCAGCACAACCTGAGCTGGTGGACCGAACTAGCGGGAAACAACTTTTACAGCAGGAAGCTTTACAAACTGTGAAAAAAAGAAAATTTCAGTGAACAGCAAAAGAAAATACCAGCCCATTATTCATTGCTTTGTAGTATAAGGGAATATATTAAAAACAAAAGCTTCCGCGGTGCACCGTGACCTCCTGTCGTCCCGCTCGCTCAGCAGAGCTTGTCCTCCGGGTGTGGCTGGCGCGCCGCAGCAGACCAGCGTGCAGGGCCCGCAGCCCGCGACAGGAGGCGCAGTGATGCCTCGCGGCCTCGTGCATTCGCACGGCTTCTCCAACCCTTGGGCATTTTCACCGAGTGTTTTCCTAAATACTATTTGGAAGAAAAATGAACATGTTTAAAAATAGCCCACGTTCACAAAGCTTTGCATACCAATTACAAGCAGAGCATACCTGATTTTCAGCCGTTTGGGGAATGCTCCGTGGGAAACGGTCGCATGCAGAGGCGGGGCAGGTGCAGAAAGCCCGGGACGCTCTTTGGAGCCTCTGCGCGTGCGCGCTGTCCAGCGGGCTGCTGCAGGGGTCAGGAAGGGCGGCTGCGCAGGGTTTCCACGCCTGACTGCATTCTCCGAGCTCTCCACACGGTGGCAGCGCAGGCACGCCGCTCACCCTTAGAAATTTGTTTCCTGCTACACGAACAGGGCCTGTCAAAAAACCGAAGGCTCCTTTTCTCTGAAAGACTGTTCTGTGAAGTAGGAGTCAGTGATAAACTGCATTCTGGATTTTTAAAGTGAAACACAAGATGATGGCTAACAATACTTTGTTTGTTTGTTTGTTTTTACAAATTCACAAACATTAAAGTGTGCTCACGTCATTGAACACAGGCTTTGCTTTGCTTTATGTACCGTACTCTAATAACCCCAGCACGGCCCATAGACAGCACTGCCTTCTTACTACTGCAAATATGTTCCATAATCGTATGTATGGAAAGAACTCTTGAAAACCAAAGTTACAAAGATTATACGTGTGTATATATTATGTTGAAATCAAGGTAAATATTCCCAAGTAAGGTCATGCTATCTTATTTAATCACAAACTGGGGGAGAACACAAACACACGCTGCATGTTCCTTACGGGGTTGGAATGTTCAGTCAGCACACATCCGTCATCCAGGCGCTAAGAGACCGAGGCAGGAGGAACAGATTCGGGCCAGACCCCAAGATTTCATGAGGCCCCGCTTGGAGAAGAAAAGGCTGGGCTGTAGCTTAGTGGTAGAGGGCTTTCCTCGCTCCTGGCACGCGCGGGGTTCAATCCCCAGGAGCTCAAAAGGAGAAAGAAATGTGCGATTCCGACTGTCGCTACTGTGCATGGGGGCTTTGTCCCACCTGCTGGTGTGTTCTGTTTGTCCTGCTTAAACGATACAGTTGACTCTTTGGGATTAGCAGGACAGCGGATGCTGGCCGTCAGGTCTGTCCCCATCTGCTGGATGCCTGCTGAGTGTAGAAGGCCTTAGCAGCTGCAAACAGTGCATGGTAGGAGATTTCCGAAGCTTTCCGCACGCGTGCACATCGGGCAGGCTCGATCCTGCAAGGAGAGTGATGTGGGGAGCACATGCAGAGCCTGCGGACAGAGAACCTGCGTGCACTCGGGCGCTCGCGCAGCTTCAAGTCCTCCACCTCGGTTCTCTGCGCCCTGCGCAGGCCCCGCAGGCCCTCCAGCATCTTGTTAATGTTCTCATTCATCATCTGTTTGTTGTTTTATGTTTTAAATCTACAGCTTCTGGCCCTTTGGGCTGGCGCTGGTATCTGAAGAGAGCCCTTCTGCCTGGGCCTCCTGGCTGTCCAGCATCCTGCGTGCCGCTGGGTAGAGGAAGGAGGTGGTCACCGGCAGGGCCCACTTGCTTTCCTCGGGCCCCTGGGTGGGTTGCTACGGTTTGTTCTGTGAGCGAACCCCAGAGCTGCCCCTAGTAGTGGTCACTGTCTTGCTGTCCCGAGCCCTTGGGAATCGATGGTGAACGCTTTATGGGGTTCGTTTTATTCCCCAGATTCTGCTGGGCTTTCTCCTAGGCCTCCGCTTGAGAGCAAAAGACTTGGAATATTTGGCCTCCTGCTTGTTCATCTTTTCTGATGCAGTTCAGTGTTTTAAAAGGTGCCCATTTAACTCTTCTGTTGTTCATTTCTGGACTTAGTGTGGATAAAACACAGATCTCTGGATAAAATCTGCAATAAAAGTGGCTAAGTCTGTATATTATATGCGAGAATTCTATCACTGCTACCCCGAATCAAGGCAGGTTAGGGGGTCAGAGTC
>NDGN011457549.1:0-12594 GCA_002564285.1 Tympanoctomys barrerae | reverse complement strand
CCCTGGTGGGCTGAGCTGGCCACACACACCACACACACACACACACACACACACACACACACAAATAAATAAAATTTAAAAAATAAAATTATGTTTCATAAGGAAAACACAAGCCCACACATATGCTACACAGAGACTATACTGTGTAGCAAAAATGTGAAAGAGGAGTATATGAAAATAAGTAGTAACTAAAACAGAAACAGATACGATATTGGGCTATCTTCTACCAGAATAAAAGCAATTACAAGTGCCTTTGTAATTTTCTGCCTGTCTCTGCAGTTCCTTATCAGCACCTCTGTGCCCTATTATTATTTCTCAAAGTCCTCTGTATCCCCACTGCACCATCATAGGACAGAGGGCAGCAGAGACGAGGACACTGTGGAGTGCTGGGATGGGTGATCCTTCTGGATGAGATTCATGTTTCAACCTTTATTCATTTAGTACTAGACATGCAAAATACACAATGGCAGAGATATTCCATATTCTGTATCCTTTTACCTTAATTTCAGAGGCCTAATAAGAAAGTGCTTCCCAAGGGCACTTGGACAATGAATTGTCATTGACCACAGCTAGCACTCCGCTTCCTGCCTCCTCACTTGATCTTTTTACCTTGTATCTGGTGACTCATGAACTGGAGAGACAGTGGGCTTGTGCATGGCTTCTACTGCCTGAGACATAGCATTTCCTTTCTCTAAAACATAATCCTCACTTTTTTGAAGCACATCCCTAGTTGTACTCTATTTCTAATGCAAAATATGGCTTCTTAGTGGAAAGCCTTCTCTAGCTCTGGGTTCCGACAGTCTCCTTCAACTGGACCTTGCTTTTTCTTACCACATGTTCTACTTCTAATTACCTAGTTGACTGTCTGTCCTCCTTGTCTAACTGTGGGTGGAGTGAGGGCACAGTGCTTGGAACATTGTTTATGCTCAGTGACTACTGGATTGAAAGAAAGAATGAATGAATGAATGTGATTGAATTTAGTTTGTACATTTCAGAAACATTTGCAAAAGCAGTGCCTAGAGTATGTAGGCATATTGTTTTCAATTAAAAAATGTCAAAGTTTGAGTTGTGTTGCTGGAAACTCTGTCTAATGAAAGCAAAAGTGAAATTCAATGGAAGAGTATCACTAACACACATAGAAGATTGAGAACCAGGCACGGTAGAAGAAGAAATGAGCCAGAGTAGCAGCGAGTGCAACGGTCAGGCAACAGGCAGAACTGGGCTAATGGTGTGTCTCTAATCAGTGACTTCCTACTATTTAATGCCACTCTGTCACTGGAAATAAGTTTTCAGGGGAGGAAAACTTGTTTTCTGGGGAGGAGCACTCAACTATTGGTTGAATCTAATTTTTGTCCCAATGGGGAAAGGACCAAGCCTTTTAAAGATAATCCTATTAGGAAAGAGGAGTGAATAGTAGTAACTGAGATAGAAAAACAAAATATCAACTACCTCAAATCCTCTCATGTTTTCATGATCTAGGGGAGGTGCTACCCAGATTTGAGTACTCCCCTAGAGGGGTACTGTAGCCTATAGAGATTGTATCTTTTTTGCTCTGAGTATCTAAGCCCCCAGATGAGGCATTTAGTAAGTGTGGGACTCATGTGTGTTGAATGAATGAAAAAAATGAATAATAAATGAGTGAAGTGGTAGTTACAGAGACTGTTAACAGGAAGCACAACAGAATAAGGTGGCTGTGGACACAAGCATTCTGCTTAGCAAGCATTCTGCTTCAGGTTCATATTCCATTTTCAAGTCATTCTTTGCAACAACCTTGTAAAATAGACAAGATAGTTATATTCCCTATGTTGCTGATGAAAAATTAGACTTAGTGAGATGAAGTGATTGATTCTGGGTCACAAAACTAATTATTTGCAAAGCTAAGATCAGAATATAGGTCACCAATCTTCTACTCCAATACTGGAGATAATGGTTGAGCACTTCTTTCATTTTTCAAATTCGAATGTTTGATGATGGATGATAAGTGAGAGATGGGTGTAGAATTCTGTAAGGGAACAAAAGCAGTCCGAGGAAATTTAAAAATAATGAGCCGCATTGGAAATGAAGTTAACGAAAGTACCATGTTTATGTGAGTATAAGATGCAAGAATGGAAAGAGGTGTGTGTGTGTGTGTGTGTGTGTGTGTGTGTGTGTGCGCATGCACATCTGTGGGTATGTATTTAAAGTTGAACATTTAGCCACAGATTTTCTCAGCACCAGGACTCAAAACCAGGGAGTAATGAAAGAAAAATATCAGTGTCTCTTTTCCACCATGTCTATGGCCAGCATCCCTCTAAACATTAGTGTTTTTGGTGTAATTACAATATTAGCACATATTGTTATTCAAATGAGTGTGCTCTTGATATTTATATTATATACTGTCTTCTCCAGCAACAAGAAAAATAAATGAATAAATCTTAAGAAGAGAAGCTTCGTGCTTCTGAACAAGCTCTTTATAATGTGAGGAATCAGTAAGCATACACTCAAGATATTTTACATTGAAATAGGCATGTGTTGCACAATTATCGCTCTGAGATGAAAAACTTGTCTTGGAACTCTTGTGCATCTCCTACGTGCAGCCAGCAGGCTTTGGGGAGGGGTGGTGGAAAGATTCCCGTGTGCTCACAGTGTGCGCTGCGTCTTTCCTGATTCAGGAAAGACATCAATTGTTACCTAGCAGCCAGCCTAGGCAGGAAATCACTCTTTCTCTTTCTCCTGTTCAGACAGTATCTGCCACTGTGCAGGGATGCGGACATGCAGAAGCCTCTCAACTTCCGGTCCTGGCAGGAGAAGCAGGAAGCGCTCTGGGCTGGAAGTCTTAATGCCAGCCAGATTCTTCTCAGTTTGCAATTTTCAAGCCTTATTTTAAAATGTAGATTCTTGTTTAAGCTTCCCGGGAGGATTAAGCTAAAATAAAGAATGTGTCTGAAGAGCTGACACCTTGCTCTTTCTTCATCTATACACTCAACTCCAATGCGCATGTTAATTTTGGTGAATAAATGAATGTATGTAGGAGAGAAAGAAGAGCCAGAAAGAAGCTAGGGCAATGATTATGGTTGGTCCTAATTCTCGCTTTGCTAAAAACTGGAGCATGCAGCTTTGCAAGGAAGATACACCTGCAAGCAAACATTTCGAGGAAAGTGCAAGAAACAAGGAAAGCCAGAGGCAAGGGGGAACCTGAGCAACAGACAGCATGACCCATCGGCAGGCGACCGGCTGTGATGGGAAACAGATCTCAGAAAGACCTTCAGTTGGCTCTGGCTAAGGAAATTGTCAAGCTCTGGAGTCCTTGAAACCTTGTGAAATTCACCTCCCAAAGACCGTGTTGCTCAGAGCAGACAAAAGTGGGAGATGGGAAATTTTAGAATTCATTTCACTGTTACAAAATTTTGATAAGGAGAACTATTGTTCTGTTTAGAGATTTAGGTTCAAAAAAATTCTATTACTTTTAGCAGTTTATAATTTGCCAAATGGTGTGAAGAAGAAAAATTTAGTATGTAAAACTGGTGAGTTTTAGCTTCTTCTAGTTCTTTTAGTTTCAGTTTTTCTGAGGCAGGGGAAGAGGAGAATCACATATATATTCACCAACATTCTTGCAGAGAGTCTAAAGAGAAAAAGAGTCCTGAGAGATGCTTGGGATATATGTTTTGGCTTTTTGCAGAGAGGAAAAATTACCATTCAGACTCCTTGTTACAAGTCCCATTTTGATCTTTTTTAAATTGCCAGTGAAAAAGTAATGAAGAGCAATGCTAATTTAGCCAGGAAAATCCATCCTACAAATGATAAAAAAGGACCGAGCTGACAGGTGTGCTGAAAATGGTCATGTCTTTCCTCTTTCTTTGAGTCTAACTATAGCTAATAATTGCGTGGAGTGATGCTTTGAACTGCTTTGGGTGTCTTTCATCTAGAGAGTTCAAAGCCCTTTACAAACAATAAATAATTAGGTCTCACAAAAATCCTGGAGGCAGAAAAGTGAGAACTATGCTGTACCCATTTTACAGTTGAATAATGTATAACACAGGCCTGCAGCTGGCCATGGAAGCTTCTTTGCGTCCCCTTCCCTGTGCTAATTTCTTTCCATACTCTTAGGAGAAGCTGCCTGTTATTGCTTAACTTGGACACCAGACTCACTGATTTAAGCACAGTTCTACTTTGTTTGTTTTTGTTTTTGATTCTGTTTTTTGAGACAAGGTCTTGCTATATAGTTCAGGCTGGCCTTGAGCTCACTCTGTAGTCTTGATTGGCCTCAACCTCTCTGTGATCCTCCTGCGTCAGCTTCCTTCATGTTGGGATTACAGGCATGCACCACCATGCCCATTTTAAATGTTATTCCTTGTTCTTCTCTTTGCATTTCTGATCATTATCCACTTTTAATTATTTTTGGCCTCATATAATCAGTGTATCTGCAGTTTTGTGAGATTCTTACATCTCTGGTGAGCCAAATAGCACTTGATTTCCTTTTACACACTTAATGGATATGGGTGCCTCCTAGCTGCTGGTAGCCTGAGCAAAGCCGAAGTGCTAGAAAGATCCTAAGACAGAGACCTTCGGAGAAGCCCCAGGCAGATAATGAGACCGTTCTGATGGGCAGGCACAGCAGAACCCACTTGTAGTGTGCATTACCAAATCCTACTGATGCAGAGCTTTCAGACAGAAGGGCTGGGGAGTCAGACAGACTTCTTGCAGGAGGTAGGACTTGAAGAGTCTGAAGACTGGATGAGTAGAGGATTTAGGTGAGGCCTTCCAGGTCCAGGGTGAAGAGGTGTGTGGGGTGAAGAGGAAAACAGCTAAGGTGCAAAGCATGTCCTCAGAGCATGCCACGTAGGCTCTTGCACTCACTGCATCCTCAAGGACACGGGTGTGTGACTGGCCTGTGGAGCAGGGGTCAGAGCTTAGCACACACCTTCACAGTGACCGGAAACAGGCAAAGAAGAGATTTCCTTTCTGCGAAGCAAACTGAAGCCCATCCTTTTAATGGTGTTTGTCCTCTTTAGTTTAACTTTGCCCTGGTGCTGGGGATTTTGAAGCTTGTATCACTGGTCTGCAGTAGAGCTTTCCATATGTCAGTATCCAATCTATGAGGCAATCTGGCTGAAGGCTCAAGTGTAAATGGCCTCCGGAGTGATTGCACGTTCCCTGCAGGGGGCTTGGCTTGGTGCTGGATTCTGGAGGGATGGGCACACTGGTGATGGGTTATGGAGCAGGCATGGGAAACAGCTCCGGGAGGAGTGCTGTGAGCACATGTAGCTTGGCAGAGGAGAGCTTGTTAAAGACGCACCTTTATTGTCCAGGTGAACACGGCAGAAATAAGATGAGCCAATTGGGACACTTCAGGACAGGGGCTGCTATCCTATGCAGGGGCTTGAAAGCAGGCTCAGCACACAGAAAGGAGAGAGTGGCCTGCCAGTAATAACATCCTACTATACACTTGCCAGCACTTTGCAGCAGTCAGAAACTTTTCGTACCTATATTATTTCATTTGATCACTGTGACTTTCTATGCAATGCAGAGTTAGGGCTGCCCCCAAATCCTATAGCTCCTCCACACTGATTGTGCTGTAGCTCTAAGACTATGTCTACATCACTGCTAGCAGCAAGCAGGGTGGAAACGGCCCAGCTCTCCGGCGAAGGCGATTCTCCTCCTGACCCTGGGAGTGCAGCAGGGGCGCCAACCCAGGAGACACCACTAGTTCAGGCTTGGCCCCTGAGCTCCCTGGCTGAGCTGGTGTCTTAGCAATGTTTTCCTGCTAGACAGGGAGCTTAGTGCAGGGCCGCACACACAGTAGGTGTTCCATAAATATTTGTGGCTGCTGTAGGCACAGCACTACCGGCTCACAGCAGGCCCACAGTACCGAATCGCCTCAGAAAGGACGGGGAAGAGATTGAAAATAAAAATCTCATCAATAATAGAACCTGTTGTTTTTCTCTTTCTGCCCAGGGAGACTTTGCTTCCTCAGTTGCGTTTCCAGGACTTTAAGATGGGAATAATTTTCACAGTGGCAGGTACAGCTGGGGAGATGCTGTTTTAATACGAAGGAAAATGCTAGAATAGAATTTAAGAATATTAAGAAGGGATTTGGTTTCTGACAGAAATATTAGCTGTAAAGGCTGGTATGAAGATTTTAGAGAAATTTAATTAAAATTTAATCTTTCTAATTAAAGTTTCCTTTAATTAAACTTAAAATTAAATTTGCTTTAATTGGAGGAATTTAAAGGGTATTACCTTTTGATTGTCAATCATTTCAGAAGGAAAAAGTTATGGTGCATTGTCTAGTTTAAATGAGGGTTGGTGTCAAATTTCTAGTAATAAAAATATTGCATTTACATATAAATCTGAGGTCCCTGGTGCTGGGTGCCCCCCCCCACCCCCACCCCCGAGTCTGTGAACTTGCCAACGCGCGCGTGGCTCTGTACAGGTGGCCCATGGAGAGGGCCAAGTGTGGATCACTAAGGATCTTAATGCCACTAAATGCAGAGTGCTCACACGCCCCTCAGCCACTTAGGTGCCACCAATGCAGTGAATTCACAGCTTGCACAGCGACCTCCATCTCCAGCCTTTTTCTATTTTTTTTTAAATTTTGAGACAAGGCCGCACTACCTTAGTCACTTTTCTCTCCTTGTTTGAACAAAGTACTTGACTCCCGAAACTAAGGATGGAAAGGTTTATTTAGCTCACAGGAGGTTTCAGTTCACACCCTGTTGGCTCTAAGATAAAGTGGCACATGGCAGAGGGTAGCAGTTCATGGTGGTGGAAAACAGCAAAATGACAAGAGCAAAAAGGGAGGAGTGGCGGCAGAGAGCGAGCCTCTGTCCCTTCCTTCTGTCGCACCCAGGCTATCCGCCCCAGGGCAGGTGTGGCACTCACACCCACAATCCCGACAGCACTCACACCTATAATCCCAGCATTGGATCATGAATTAATCACAAACTGTAGAAGCCGCCCCATGAGTGCATGAGGCTTTCTGGGAACACCTAGACACAAGCCGTGGCCCTCACCAAGTCCCTAGTTGCTCAGGCCAGGCCTGTACTTGCAGTCCTCCAGCTTCTGTCTCCCAGGGGCTGAGGGACTGTGGCTGTGCATCTCCACATCAGCTTCCTCGTGCCTTATTTTAGTGAATGTGCCCAACTGACACACCTTTGGAAGCGGCTGCCTCCTGACTCTCCGTGGTTTCCAGCCTCTTCGTGTGCTCTCCTTCCTCGGTGCCATCTTTGTGTTGGTGTAGAGTCCTTTGTAGCCTCATGGGCCCATCAGCTCAGAGCCCCCTGGGGAGCTAATTTCTCACCCCAGTGCAGCTTCCTGTGAAGTCTCCTCCCTGTGCAGTGACAACAGCTCAGCCCCTGAAGTCACTTAGCCTCTGAAGGCAGGTACTGAGTTCTCCTAGCATATCCCCATCAGTGGCCAAGTCCTTCCAAGCAGGCAGCACAGTTCTGACTGCAGCCTATGCCCTTATCTTATCCCTGGATGGATAAGGCAATCGCTGCTAATAGCTTCTGTCTACTTCTTGTCTCTCCCTGATCTATCCTGCACACTGTAGAAAAATCATTAATCTAAAAATACTGTTCTTTGTCTCCCAAATGAACTCCTAAGGTCTAACCCTGGCATTCAAGGCCTTCAAAAGTGCAGCTTCAACTTACCTTGCCTGCATCCATCTTCCACGACTTTGCTAATACACGGTGTCTGCTCCAGCTGCACTGGTTACCCGCTGCCCTGTAAGTATATCTCAAGGATTTTGGTTGCTAGGTTTTCTTTCACATCATTTTTCTAGTCTAGGATGTTTTCTCTTTTCTTCCAAGCCTCTCTTGAAATTTCAAATTGTTCAAAAATTATCCTCCCACCAATCTGGCTCAGCATGCTGGCTGTCTTTCTGCAGCCCTGCGACATTTATTTTACATACTTATACTTTCATCCTTATTCATGTGCGTCTATATGTGTGGAATTCTGAAATTTGGCACGTATATATTCCCAGTTGATCTCTAAGGCCAGCTGTGACATATGCCACAGACGTGGCATTATTCATACTTCACATCAGGCCAAATTGGGGCTCCAAAGGATCTCAACTTACTCTCTGTCTCCTACCTTACAAGGGATGAAGCAGAATCAGAACCAGATCGACTGCCTGCTTAGTTCCTCAGGTCCACTTCACCTCCCTCTCCATCCGGGACATTTTCTGTGAAACCCTGGCTTTAGGCTGCTTTGTTCAGATAGTTTCAGTGCTTCAGGAGAAGGACAAAACCTTTTGAAGAATTCAGATTTGAAACTGTTGGGACTTACTGAACTAGTTCCAAAGATAATCCCTTCCTCTTTTATTCAAAGTAAGCATGAAGTAAATGAAAGTCTTCACACGAGGATAAACGACCAGCTGCCTCCTCCCTTGTCATTGCTAATGAAGAGGTGCATTCTGGGAGGCATCTCTGGCCCCTCTCTTTTCTTCCTTTCCTCCCCTTTTCCTTCCTCCCTCACTCTTTTCTTCCTTCTGTTTTTCCTTCATTTTTCTCTCTTTACTTCCTGGGTCTACCCTTTGCCCCATTATTATTTTCTTTGTAAGGTGGATCAAAAGTGCCTGAAGTCAAGAGAGAGAGAGACTCTTCGCATACTTACGGGCTATTGTGCTCACATTTTCTCTGAAAGGAAATTGCCCTCGAACAGTTGTATTGACTGTGCAAAGGCAGACGTATAGGAGGCTGCTTACCAAACTTTTCCGATTAAGACATGCTGTGTTAGAGAGCAATGAAACAGTCCTTCCAGATGGTCTCTCATGGTGACTTTCCTTTAAAAAAAAAAACAAAAAACCCTAATTGAAATCATTTATTTATTTATTTGGTACAGGGTCTTGCTACATAGCTCTGACTCATAGTGATCCTCCTGTCTCAGCTTCTCCAGCGCTGGGATTACATGTGTGTGCCCCCATGCCTGGTTTCGGTGGCCAGCACGGCAAGCCCAGGGTTCTGGGTCCTCATGTGGTACTGGGGATCCAACCTGCGTCCTTGCACTTGCCAGACAGGTACTTAGACTGCTGGGCTCACAGTGGCTTTCTTGAGCTCATGAATAGATTAGGTACTTCAGATTTGGAAGTTTGGGAACTCAGAATGGCTCTATTCTCCCTCAGCCAGTTGCTTCTTTATCCTATTTCCTCTGGTGATCTCATGACAAGAGATCTTTATAGAAGGTCACTTGGAAAGTTTTGATTTTTTCAAATATGAAAACTCAGTACAGATACTCCTTGACTTATGATAGCGATAAGCCCTCATAAGCCCATTGTAAGTTAAAAATATCACAGGCAGGAAGCGCTTGTGAAACACACAGCCCACTGCACAGCACAGTTCAGCACCACAGCTCTGTGTGGAGCAGGACTCGCGTGCACTTGCTCTGTGCTGAGTAACTGGGAGAGCTGGCTCCTGGGGCCACCAAGCACTGCAGGGTCACCACGCTGCAAGCTGTTAGCCTCAAAAAAAAGCAAAATTAAAAGTATACTTTAAAATTTTTTTACTAAATGCATGTTGCTTTCATAGCATCATAAAGTTAAAAATGTGTAGGTCCAAGTATCTAAATTGGGAACTATTTAAGTCCCTGTTGTGCCTTTATTTTTCAAAAATCTTTCAAAATTTCCCAGCCCTTTCATATTATGAATTATTAAGCATGTTTTTGGTGACTACTTGTTCTTTGCCTTCTTTTTCTAAACATATCACTATTGTATGCTTAGGTCAGGAGTAAGAGGATGCTTTCTGTGCAAGGCCAGAAGAAAACACTTTAATTTTTACTGCCTCTACAATTTATAGACATAACTACTCAATCCCCTGAAAGTAACCATAGACCATTATGAAAAGCATGACCATAGCGGTGTTCCTAGAAAAGTTTATAAAGTGATACTGAAATTTTATATAATTTTATATATTTTCATGGATAAAATATCACTCTTTTCTGTTTTTCTTTTGTCTTGTGCCAGTCACTTAAAAAATAATAAAACAAGGGGCTGGAGAGATGGCTTAGCAGTCTAAGCACCTGCATGGCAAGTGCGAGGCCCTGGGTTCGATCCCTCGTACCACATGCCATGCCAGCCCCTGAACTGCGGGTGTGCTGTGCTAGCCACCAAAACCTGGGGAGGTGGCACACACCTGTACCCCTGGCACTGGGAAGACTGAGATAGAAGGATCACTACTAGTCTGAGCTGCATAGCAAACCCTGTACCAAATAAAAAATAAATAAAATATTAAAAAGTATATAAAGGAATTATTTCATCACAGGCTGCAAAAAAGCAAGTGCTGGGCCATATTTAGCTCATGGCTTAGCTTAACTGACTCTGTTCTGCACATCATATTCCAGCACCCTGGTCTACTTCCACACCTTAGGTATGCCCCTTGTTTCCTTACTGCTGTGCTGCTTTGCATTCTTTTCTGTGATGGCCAGGCAGATGTCAAAATATAAGATTGAGAATGAGTGCACATGCACATGCATACATACACACACACACACACATACACATCTATATTGACACTGGTCCGTCAAACTAAAAAAGAAAAACTCTCAATCAAGGTTTATCAAAATTTTACCTCACAATTTTGAATGGCTTTTCTATTTGCAAGTCATACAGGGACTAGAAAGTGGTCAGGACTTTGAAATTACACTACCTGGATCTGAATCCTGGCTCAGCTGCTTGCTTACTGTCGTCTTGGGCAAAACTAATCTCCTAAGCCTCACTTGTAAAGTAGAGATACAAGGGTACTCAATTCACAGCTCACAGGGCTATTGCAAGGATCAGATATTATAAGCAGGTAAAGAGCTTAGCATAGTACCTGACCAGGGTGGAGTAATCAGTGCATGTTACAAGTTATCAGTCCTTCATCCTGGGCTCTCTGCCAGACCATGGGCTGTCTCTCTTCAGTATAAAGAAGAACCAATCTTGCAATGAGCACTAACTTAATGTAATATCCCTTGTTCTACCAAATGTCTTCATTGCGACATGCACATTCTAAATTTTTCCACTTGGTTGAAAAATAATTCAAAACAACAAATGTGTTTTTCCATCCTTGTGTCTGCTTACTTGCAACTGAAAATGTAATTTTTTAAAATTTTGGTTGTTATATGTGGTGATAAAATTAATGATAGTTTCACTCTTTAATAAAATGTATGGTCTCAGTCTTATGCTACCACCACATCTTGGTTTGGGTGTTAGAGCTATCAATTTATATCAACCCAGCGCCAGGAATAACGTTGGTTTATTAATTCTTTCTGTGGAGGATACAAGCAGGGCTGAGGAACTCTACAGAAAGAATTTATTTCCTTTCACTTTACTTTTGATGAAGTGTAAGGAACATCAGGTAATTAGGAGTAGGCGGGTAAGATGTTTTCCTAATTCAAATTCATTTTAAATCATGTCAGATACAAGTTGGAAACAAGTTTCAACTTTCTGAATTCAAATGTAGTATTTCACAATCAGTGATATTTGCCTTTTATGGTTATTTCATGGACTCAGGGTGTTCATTCATTCAAGGCATTTAATGAATATTCAGTAAGCTAGGCCTCTGGGGGCAAGAGATACATGACAAACTGTTATAATAGTGGTTAGGGAGCTTCTAGGCCACAAGGGTGCAGAGCCATGCTCAAAAGGGCCTACAGCTTGGTGGGGTAAGATGCCGTGTTTAGGTGCAGGGCCACAGTGCCTTGGGAAGTGGCCAACAGTGTATTGGAGAAAGGCTCAAGGGCACTGGGCAAGCTGAACAGAGGTGAAGGGCACTCTCAGCTGATACAACAGTAGGAGGCTGAAGGGGCGAGTTAACTGATGGGATTATAACAATGTGTTGCAGAATACAATAAGAGAAGAGCTGAAGAAATCTATACCTACTGCTGAAAAAAGACATTTTTCAAAGTCTTAGCTCTCTTAAAAGCTAAGGAAATGCAATTAAGGAGAACAATTATCTTTTCAGTTTTTAAAAAAATCAGAAAACAAATATAAAGCCAGATATGGAGACTTGAAAATTCCTGATGTTCCAGCGGTCACTTGAGGAAATTGTCACCACCAAGAGGTAATTTCTAAGAATGACTGTGGCTTACATTTTGGAATGTGTTGTATGATCTGATACTGCTTCAAGTCAACAAATCATAAAAATTCAAAATTGAAAGAAACTACAAAAGTTGTCTAATCCATTAGTTACAAACTATTTTTTTAAATGGGAACATTCCTTGAAAATACTACAGGTGGTTTGAGAAATGGAAATTAAAACCATGTTGAGATCCCATCTCACTCTTGGAAGAATGGCTATCATCAAGGAACCAATCAATAACAGATGTTGAAGGGGCTGTGGGAAAAAAGGAACCCTTTTCCAGTGCTGGTGGGCATGTAGACTGGTGAAACCACTGTGGAAATCAGTGTTGTGATTCCCTAAAAAACTAGGATTAGAGGTCCCATTTAACCCAGGTATGAGTATTCTTCCAGAAGAATTGAAAATATCATACCAGAACAATATGTGCTCAACCATGTTTATAGCAACATAACTTGTCACAGCCAAATCTTGGAAACAACCCAAATTGCCATCAACCGAGGAATGGGTAAAAAAGATGTATTTTTATACAATGGTCCATTACTCAGCTATAAAGAAAGAG
>NDGN011457546.1:0-11296 GCA_002564285.1 Tympanoctomys barrerae | reverse complement strand
TTTTTTTTTTTTTTTAAGACATCTATTGCTATCAATATAGAAAATTAGCTCCAAATTGCCTCAGGGATCACTTATGATGTTTCCTAGAAAAGTGAAAGGAGCCGCCAAGTGCACAAGGGACCAGCAACTCAGCCAAATGCATTCAGAAGTATTTTCCCATTCATAAAACTCACAAAGTATTTGGAGAAATTTAAATGATTGTCATTCCAGACTTTCCTTTTTCTGATTGTGGATGCTACATTCCACCTATTCCCTATTCTGTATAGGAATTTTGGAAAAGATATTTGCATTGGAACTATTATTGACAAGATCCTAATAAATTCTAGAGAAGTTTTAAAAAGGTGCAACAGACGCCCTCTCTGTAATGCTTGCTGGACCTTGCTCCCCTTGATGCACTGCGGGGAGTGAGCCCTGAGGTCTGGGGACCACAGGCTTGACTTAGGGCAAACTCCTCTGCAGCTCAATGTGTGAAGTTTGGTTTAGTTTTGTCTGATAACTTCCCTCCCTAAGAGGAAATTCTTGCTTCTTTTTTCTCAGAAATACTTAGAAGAAGAACACTATCTAGAACAATTACTATCATCACGTAGGATTTGGGAGCACTTAATGTTTTCTTGTCAGTGTCTAATATGTGGAACTTATAATGGTCTTTGTACATAGTTGCTGCCAGTTCCCATTCATACACAGGCTTAGGGCAGTTTTCTCAATGAGAGTATCCTCATATACCTGACAGAGACACTTCCTTTTCCACTCTGCAGCATGGAACAGTGTTAATTCCCCATGTGACCGCTGTCTGGCATTCTTAGGGGTGATGGCCAGGCCAGAGGAGCCTCCCTTCCTCTCATGTCATATAACTCCTGAGGCACAGTCTGAAAATGCCACCCAGTGAGTGGCCACCTCATGTCTGAGGCCGGCGCTTCCCCACAGGGTAATCTCAACAGTTCTGCAGCACAGGATACTCCTACCAGTTGTGGGCCTGAGCCTTCCTGTTCCAAGTTGCACAAAAGCCTTTCTTATTTCATCTCCCTTTCAGGCTAGAGTTTCAGATGCTTCAGGAAAGGAGATCCAGAAAACCACAGTTACTAAGGGAGAGGGAAGGGCGCAAAGCCTGCTGCCTCACTAGCCCTCTGCTGAGCAGCTTCAGCATGGGCAGTGCCCCAGTGTGCATTGGTGTGGGAAGAAGACTGACAGGTGCACCGGCCACCTGGCGGGTTGTTTCCAAAGTGTGTGCTTTAGTTTAGCCTAAGTCCTTTTTTTGTCTTCCACTTAGAACCGCATGGAAGAAAGCAAAGCCTTGTTTAAAACCATCATCACCTACCCCTGGTTCTTGAACTCCTCTGTGATTTTGTTCTTGAACAAGAAGGATCTTTTGGAAGAGAAAATCATGTACTCTCATCTAATCAGTTATTTCCCAGAATACAAAGGTAAGCATTCCTCTGGGCAACAGTGCTTCTGTGTTATCTCACTGACTGTATGGCATCAGTCCTCAGCCATGCAGCCCACACGGCTCTCCCTCACCTTGAGGGAGCTCACTTCCAGCCTCCATGAAGCTGCTCCCAGTGCCAGGAATACACTGGCCCATTCTCTTTTGCTGACCCTTGTGGCTCTCCAGGATCCAATCCAGGCCTCTTCTCCTCTCCTGGGAAGCCTTTCTGACCTCCTGTGCTGGTCAGGCCTGCATGAGCACGCCATCTCCTTTCTGCTGCCTCGGTAGCTTGGCTCCCCTTGCTCCGGTGGCCATCATCCTGCTGACAGGACCTCCTGTTAGCTTGCAGGTCAGCTCCCATCCTGGTCAGCTCCTTGGAAGCAGCAGCTGTGCTCAACTTATCTTTACACTCCTATAGCCAGTCAGAGCTTCTGCTGCTTCTTGGGATTGAAAGCTAGAATCGCCTTTTTAGAGACAGAGTAGACAAGGCAAGAGAGGGTTTTGCCCTCCTGCTAATTATTCCTGGTACAAGAGGTCACAGATATTATCGAGTTTGATAAAGATGTGTAGAGGGCATTTCCGCATTGTTTTCACTACCCACATGGCTGTCTATGGAGAGCCCTCAAGCTTAGAGCCAACTTCCTTCTCACATTCCTCCCTCTCCCAGCCCATGCCTGTCTGTACAAGTTATTGAAGATTAGCTTTTTTAGTGATTGTCCAAATCAGAAAATTAAGTTGTGCCACTCTTTTTCAGTATTCTTTAAGTATAATTTTTAGATATGAGTGGGCATTTAAAATACTATTTTGTAGATTCATAACGAAATAAACGAAGAAAAATGTTGAAGGTCAATTATTTCCTAGAAATAAAGACAGATCAAAGAAGGATCCCAAGTAGGAACAACAGTATATTTTAAATGGGTCTTGGGAGGACATGGTTGTGAACCTGAATGGTTTTTATTCTTCTAATTACATTTGTAACTAGGACCAAAGCGGGATGTCAAAGCTGCTAGAGACTTTATCCTGAAGCTTTATCAAGACCAGAATCCTGACAAAGAGAAAGTCATCTATTCCCACTTTACATGTGCCACAGATACAGAGAATATCCGTTTCGTGTTCACTGCTGTCAAAGACACAATTCTCCAGCTAAATCTAAGGGAATTCAATTTAGTGTAAACGCTGCTCCCTGGCCCTCCCCCGTAGCAGAAGGCATGACGAGCAAGCTCCTCCATCCAATTGCAAGTGCTTCAGGTGTCACCTGAGCCAGGACATCACAGAACACTGGGACACAGGGGGGTACTGGAACTTGGATGTTCTGTTCATAGAGCCTTTTAAGAGTCTTAATTCCCAGGGTTTTGTTGTTGTTGTTTTTTTTTTGTTTNTTTTAGTATAGTTCTTTTCTTGCCTTTTGGCTGTAAGAGTATGTGTTAATTTTTAAATTTGGCATTTTACAGAATTTTTAAGTCTACTGTGATTTATATTTAAAAACTTAAGAGAGAGAGTCATTAAAAATCACTTGATAGAGGGAGTCTGCTGATTTATAGAGAGGCCTTCAGACCTCTAGGATTCATTTTTTTTTAACAGAAAAGATATTAATGGATTGACACCTTAAGTCTTATAATTTAGAGACATTTGTAATTTCTAGTGCTTTTCTCTCTTGGTGTTGAAGTATGGCTCCTTTAACATGCCACCAATTTTTTTTAAATAGTTGGCTCTTTTTGTATGTTAATTTCCTAGGCCAAATTATTGAATATACTGAGATCAGTACATTTAGTTTGGTCACTGTGAAGCCAAAGTTGACATATGTAAATGGGCTTTAGATACCATGTATGGTGTACTAGTAGAATATGTGTATATGTGTATGTATATATCCTAGTGCATATGGCTAAAAATTAAAAATCATTTATGTAAAAAATGTTGTTACCCTGTCAAAGTTCTGATAGTCATCACAAATCTACTGTTTGAACTATGTATGTTATGTCTTTCTCAGAAGGCTAAGAATATACCATTCTGCCACTAGCACTGATTATGTTGTATTTCTTCGAGCAACGGTTGATGGTTCTGCTCTGAAAGAGAAAAATGATATAGATTCAATAGTGATCAAGAAGCTTTCTGAAGTCTTCTCTTTCTGAAGTAAGACTGTATTCATCACATTGTGTTCAAGCTTTAACAGCTGGTTTGGTGAAGCAGATATAGAATTCTCTGGAAAGTACAAAGTGCTTCAAACTATAGCTCCATGATGGCTTTTTTCTGATTGTTATTTGAAGAAGCGCTACACATAGGGACTTAAGGTACACCGTATCTGTCTCAAATCAATCTAGAAAAAGGCTCCCTAAGCCCTGGGCTACAGCCTGGTTCTGTTCCTGTCATGTTAGGAATGGGCTGTATGCTCTGTAGGTGAGCAGTGAATGAGGGAAGGCTCATCTGTGTTGACAGCTGCTCTCATCGCTTGCCTTAGCACCTGACTCTGCCTCCTAGCAGAGCACTACAGCCTCACAAGAACATGAACCCTACTGCCATCTGCACCTGGGACAGATTTAGGTTGTATAGTCTTCATGAGAACTTAATGTAATAAAGAATGTTAGCTGGAAATAAAGTACACAAAAAGGTGATACCTTCAAATCATCCTCAAACCATTCCCCTTCCCTATCCTTGAAAAAACTGTCTTCCAAGAAACCAGTCCTTGGCACCAAAAAGATCAAGGACTGCTGTTCTAGATAGACTCCAGCTTGTGATGGCTTGACTTTATGACTGTGAAGAACTGATACACATTTGGTAGAAACCATATTTTGAATTTGGATCTTTTCTCAGGCTAATGATAGTGGTCTGTACAATACTCTGGTGATGATAGGCAGCAGCTAAAACCAACATCTTCTGGTCAGTCATGTGATCTTCATGGGGAACGGTCCTCACTCAACATTGAGCTGTGTTGCTAAGATTCTATAGGTTAGGTGCATGTATCAGGTGCATAACCATCAAGCTTAGAAATATTTCAGTGTAATATATTCTACATTGTTATTTGAATAATTTTCAGCTAAAGAATTAGACACTTTTTGGATAATCAATTGAACACTGGATCTATGATAGCATATATTTTCAATTTATCCTGTGTTCACTAGAAGGTGAGAGATATTTATACAAAATATACCCTCATTAGTCACATACACTATAGAACAGTATTTTTACAGCTGTCCTAAGCCTTCCTTTCAGCCAGCAATTGGCTAAAATTTCAAGTGATTAATCACCTCCACTGAAGTTTCAAGTTTCAAGTTTTCATTCTGTTGGAAAGATTCCGAGTGTAAAGTCATTAAAGAAGACCATCAAAGCTGGAAAGACTGAAATTATTCTACTATCACAAGAATAAGCCTTAAAAGCTAATTCTTACTCTAGAGGAATAACTTGACAAACCGATGTGGAAGGGGAATGGTTGGGGGATGATTTGAAGGTATTACCTTTTTGAATACTTTATTTCTAGCTAACATTTATCTGAAATACTTAGGGTCTGGAATAGACAAGACAGTTCAGCACAAGATAACAAAGAGATGGGGAAGTAGCTCTTCAAGATATTTAGAAACATGAACAGGAAGACAACCCTGTGTGCTCCATGCTACACACAAGTGCTAACGATTATGCACTGGGTCTCCCTGACGAGTTAACATGAAAAAGTTTCAAAAGAACCCTCAATCAAGGGAGTTAAACAGTGTGGGATTATGTTCTTTTTTAAATTTCAAGCATTTTCCAGCATTGAGTTGTTAATTTGTCTTTGGCTGACAAAGCATACAAGAAAAGGGCTTTCAACTGTTAGTTGCAGGAAGGGTACACAATAAGTCATTTAAAGGTGATTAATGATGAAGCATTTTCTTAAGTCATGAAATTATAGGGCTTTCCTAAGATTTAAGTTAATCAGGGCCCATTAGATAGCTCAGCAGACTAAAGTGCCTACTTTAGTACAGGGTCTATGGGGTCTCACTACACAGATTGGACTCCTAGTGATCCTCCTGTTTTCAGCCTCACAAGCACTAGGATTACAGGTGTGCCACCACACCCAGTCTCAGTCACTATCTCAGCATGCCCCAGGGGTGAGGCTGGCACAGCATGCTGGGGATTGAACCCTGGCTGCTGCGTTCTGCCTAAGCAGGTGCTTTAGTCCGCTAAGCTATCTGGGCAGACTCCTAAAGTCAGAGTAAGACTTAAGTGTAAGAACCGCACTGTAAACATTTGTGTTCACACATGACTTTACCGAAGTAAACAAAAGACTGAGGCTGTGTAATAAAAAACTGGGCCAAGCCCATATTATGAGGGACAAGGTACAAAAATGTGGAGGTTGTACTGAGGTATGCAGAAATACATTTTAAAGCATAATTACCTTTAAGTAATAACTATATTCTACCAAAGAATAAGCATTCCAAAGAAACAGACTACTTGGTAAATATAAAAATTTGCAGGAGAAAGTATTTTAAAAGTCTATTGTACTTTCTCCAAAAACTTCATTAAGTGTAATACAATTACAACAATAATGATTATTTTAAAATCGATAACAATCTACCCTTTACCTTATAGGAAAGTCGCAGGTCTAATTTCTGATATTTTGTGGGTATAAGTGTATAAATATCAATCTTAAAAATATTTCAATGTAACCTATTCTACATTGTATGAACAATTTTCAACCAAAGAATTGGAAACTTTTTGGATAATCAATAGAACGCTGGATCTATAATGGCAAGACAAAAAATGTTAAGGTTTTTCAACATGCTCTATTTTAGGTACACTTCAGTTAAGATATTTTATTATCAATCTCACAGGGTTGCTTGTTACAAGGATTTCACTAGAAGAAACACATTAAGGTAACAGAGTAATATGAAATGGAGTTCAGTGACAGATTTTATTCATAGCAATTAGATACATATCACTGTAGATGTTAAACTATAATACAAATACATAATTGTATAAGGTAATACAAATCTTAAAATATGTATCAATACAAAATTTGAACCTTTTTAAAAATTTTATGTATTTGTTACAGGGTCTCACTTGGACTTGTAATGATCCTCCTGTTTCAGCCTTCCCAGCACTGGGATTACAGGCATGTACCACCATGCATGATCTTGGTGGCCCAGGGCAGGGCCAGTACAGCATGTGGTACCAGAGATCAAACCTTGATCCTTGCACTTGCCTAGGCAAGTGCTTAGACTGTTGAGCTATCTCCACAGCCCTAAAGCTATTTTTTATGTAGCTCTTTGAAAAAACAAAACTATCATATAAAAAATAATGAAATGCCTAAAAATCCTGCAATCATCAAGTAAAAAAAAATATTTTATATCATCATAGAGTAAAATACCTTTTAGTGCCAGCACAGTTCACCTTTGTGGGGCTGATGAGGTTCTGAACTCAGCAGGACCACTTGTTCATCACCACTCAGCCTGAGTCAGGAACTCCATTATCCCTCAGTTGAAAGCAGAGAAATGCAATATAGTCAGAGTGGAGCTCTTGAAGCTGCAAATTTGTTTATAAAATTTAAGTTAGGTTCAGTGCCCTAGGATGTGACCACAATGAAGAAGTGGATCTTTTGTTTTCCATTCTGCCAGTAGACATGGCTGCATCCTGAGTAATTCAATATGCATTTCACAGGTTTGGTGTTTGATTTGCACTAATGACACTGGAGGAAAAGCCAAGGAAGGAGAAAATACTTGATAATTAAATTATTTTGCCATCTTTTGTTTAGTGTTAAAATATGAAAAGTTCACAAATCTTAATCACACCCCTGGTATTACACTGCTGCTTTGATACAGTAACCTTCTATCTGTCTCCCAAAAGACTAGATGGAACCACAGTACCACAGAGCATACACCAATCCATGTCAAGAAGGGTAGAAGGTGAACAGGTACCAGCTACTGGGTTTACATATTTGTGAATTTGTTTTGCTTGAACTTACTCTCCAGGAGAAATTATTGTGTGATTCTAAGAGAAATTTTAATGTTATGTTGACTTCCTTAGACTATGCCAGCTGTGGGGGTAAACGTGCATTCTTAATTTAACAAAATTTTATTACTTTCTTACCATGTGCCAAATAATGAACAAGGTGTAGGGTATAATGTTGGATGAAATTATTGAAAGAAAAAGTAAAATTTCAGGATATTCCATTGGGCATAGTAGAATAAACATAAATATTATTTAATAGGGGTAAGATAGAGATGTTTAAATTCTAACAAAGACAGTCAATGGTTTTATACTTTATTTTTTTTAAATTTGTGGCACCTAGGCCTAAAATGAAAATGCTTTATCTATAATGTAATTCAAACATTTTTTCCAGAGAATTTGTATTTTTTTTTATTATTTTCAAAGAATCAGTTGTTCTTCTTTCAGAGGTATGGGAAAGTGGTTTTCTCCAAGACTACTATATTTAAAAAATTTTTTTTATCTTACTCTATAGAAAATTTGACTTTTTAAGTTTGTGCTCAGTTTTATGCCTTTTAAATACCAGCACAATCAGCTACAGAACAGTTAGATAATTCTGTAGTTATTTTAGTGAGTATATGAAAAAATGAACCAAAATCAGCAATCAGATAAATGCAGACTAAACCCATGAGATGCTGTCATAATAGTTATTTTAAAAGATAAATGTTGATAAAGATGTATGGAAAAGAGAACTCTGTATACTCTTTGTAGGAATGTAAACCAATTATGGAAAAGAGTATAGCAAGTCTCCCCCCCAAAATAAATAACTGAATCTGAAAATCTTATCCAGTGAAAAAGAACCGTGACATCAAGAAGATAACTGTGTTCCTACATTCACTGCAGCACTGTTGACAAAAGCCAACTTAGAGAACAAATTCAAGTTTCTATCAACAGATGAACTGACAAAGAAAATGACATAATATATATTAGACATTAGATATATTATATATATGACATACTATTTAGCTTTAAAAAATAAAATAATCCTGTCATTTACAAAAGTATGGATAAACCTGAAAGACATGAAGTAAACTGGGCATAAAAGGTAAAATACTGTATGACGTTACTTATTTGTGGAATCTATAAAAGTTGAACTCATAGAAGCAGAGAGTAGAAAAGTAGATTCCAGAGGCTGGGGAGGGGAGAGGAAGGATGAAAAGAAATTAGTCAAAGCACATAAGCTGCAGTTAGGGTGTCTATGATTTCACTGTATAATTCGTAAAGTTTGATTTTAAAAAATGTTATGTGAAGCCTGGATCAGGAATGAGAAGTTGCTGTATTGGATCTCACGTGACCTTATGGTTGTAATCTCCTTGAAGCCCAAGTCTGTTTTCTGGGCAGGGGCATTGCAAAGGAATATGCTGGAAGGGCTGAACTGAACCTGGGGCTCTCAGCCTTAGTCTAGTATCTATCATTAATACAGACCTGTGACTTTGGATGAGCCAACATGGCCTCTTAGGGCTTTTATTTGACTATAAAATGATACTATGAAGGAGGCAGACCCTCTATATGTTTGTTGTCCAGTGTTGAAATTTAAGGTTCAGCAACCTCTAATTCACAGGAAGGAAGTTTTTATGTTATGCAGTTTTTTTTTATTATTATTATGATCAAGAAATGGTTAAATAAATCTGTAACAACCAGGTCAAATAACACCCAGTAATGGAACTCTCAGATTTAGTTTTACTGGAGTCCTTGGAAATGCCAGCCTCTTGAGTACTGCGTCAGATCTGCCTTGTTGTTCTTGCCTGGCTGCCTCTTGGAAGTGACACACTGGCCTCTAGCTAGCAAGCTTCTCCCTTGTGCTGGAGTTTGGGGCCACCCACAGCATGTCTGCCCACCTCATCTCTCCAATGCATTCACTGGAGCAGAGAACATTAACTTTCTGAAAATGAAAAGGACAGAGAAAAGAGGAGCTGCTTATCAAATATGCACACTTCAGATGGAACTTCACACTGAGTAGAAAGATGTTAGATTGCTGTTAGCTCTCTGGAGCACTCCTGACAATGTGTTATCAGGTCATGTTTGCATGACAGAGGCAGCCCAAGCAGGAAACCATAAGTCCTATGACTTTTAAGAAGGAATCAATCAAGTGAGCAGTATAGCTCCTGAAGGCTAATTTTACCTCCATAAGGTCTCGTTATCTCTGTGGCAAATATGAGTTTTGTCATACTCATTTCAGTCTGCCCAGGTTCAGGGCTGCATAAGGAATTTTAATGAACTGACTCTGTAATATGTATGTGTAGTAGTTGATACATTATGTCAACTTGAGAAGTTTAGAACTATAATTAAGTGACTCATCAGAGAGCTAGTATTCTTCCTTTGTAAACATCCTTATCCTGTGCAAGAGGAAGCATGGACATTATGTAGTTCTACACCCCCTCCCTAGGGCACAGAACACCATCCTAGTGCTTGGAGGGCCCTCCCTAGAGTGACTCAGCACTTAACAGATATATATATGGACTTGAGGAAGGTTGGTTGGTTCCATTTCCTCAGAGGAGTTCTGGTCTTCACAGTCAGCTAGGATGTGGTCTCCCGGCTTCCAGCACAGACTCTTTGGCCTCCGACCTTGGATCCTTCAGCCTTGCATCACAGATTCATCAGCCTGCTGTCACAGACTCATTGGCCTGGTGATACAGACTTGCACAGAATACTGCGGTGAGCTCCAGACTTTTGACTGGGAGTGCAGACAACCTCTGCACACTTCCTCATCCAACTCTGTGGCTGACCGTCCTCATAAGCCAATCTTGTAATTTCTTATATATTTGTACATTTTGTGTTAATCTGTTCCTTGTGTTACATCTGTTCCTCTAGTAAAACCCTGAGTGATACATAATGAAAGATGATACATAATGAAAGATGAATTTATGAAAATCCAAGTCCTCATAAAATATGAACAATTACTTGCAAGCTCCTTCGCCTACTTAGCTCATTTGAAATGTCCATTTCAGAGGCTTTTGTCTTTCTGTGATTCATTTGCAAGTTTGTGCACAGGCTTTCATCATCTTTAGCCAGTTTAAAAACCAAAGAAACTACTCACAATCAAACAGTTCAGTGAGCCCTGCTTTGACGGAGGCAGACCCAAGGCCAACCAGAGATTAAATCTTCATTTGGCTACAGATACACAGATTTCCTCTTGGGAGGAGGAAAGAAGTGGAAAGACTACTAGTGTATGCTGACTCCGTTGTCAGCATGCAATGGCTCTGCAGAAGTCACTCATCCTCTTCCTGCTAGCAATACTAATTATTTTTCATCTTCCCACTGCATGACCAGCATTGTTTTTCTTTGGAAACATTTTAAATGTGTCAGTAGGTAGGTGTCAAGATCACAAATAGCCTTTTCAAGATGACTTTTTTGTGAACTAAATTTGTTGAATGGAGAAGCAGTTTATGTACTGGTCTAGAGAGCCTGGGATATTCCACAAACCACTAATAGGATTGTTGCCTTGCTAGCTGAGGGTTTGTACCTTATGTCACCATATTCCTAGGCCCCGCTTTCAGGGCCTTTGCTTAACAGATATTATTTCTTAATGTGCCAAGACAGCATCTGTGGCTGGTTCAGGGCAAGTAAAATTCCTTTCCTGCATGTTCTGTTTCTAGAAATGAGTATTTCAAACATATAGGAAGCATAAGGATAATTTTCAAAATATTCACATACTTCTGACTCCAACAAATTTTAGAATTTTATCTTATTTGACTCAGATCTCTTATTTAAACAAATAGATGTTCATGACATATACAGTAGAAGAGTTCAGTGTTTGCTTGCATCTCATCTTAACTCCCTCCACAAAGACAGTGACTATTCTGAACCCAGCAAGTGAAATCCCCAAGCAGGCTTTAGTACAAAGAAAAATTGTATGTGTCTTTTCCCCCCCATAATTTTATTGATAAACAAATAGCAATGAGACAGTTTCAAATCAAATTG
>NDGN011457545.1:0-11045 GCA_002564285.1 Tympanoctomys barrerae | reverse complement strand
GTGTGTGTGTGTGTGTGTGTGTGTGTATTTTAGGGAAGGGTCTACAGGATGTTCAGGATCTCAGGACTAGATCGGACTTGTAGTGATCCGTCTGTTTACAGCCTCCCAAGAGCTGGGATTGCGCAAGCCACCACGCCCAGTCTCAACTGCTATCTCAGCCCACCTTTGGGGCGGGGCCAGCTGGCAGGCCCGGGGATCCAATCCCCGGCCCCTGCGCCTCCTTGCAGGCGCTTCAATCCGCTGAGCTATGTGGCTGGCCCTCTTTTTTGGGGAGGGGGGGTCTTTTTGAGGCAGGTCTCACTATTATAGTTCTGGCTGAGCTCACTTTGTAGCCCAGGCTGGTCTTGAACTCACACCGATCCTCCTGCCTCCACCTTCCAAGTGTTGTTTTCCTTTTAATATTTTCGGTTTACTGTTGAACATGAGGCGCTGAAACCATAGAAAACACAGGTGCAGATGTGTGGGGGTACCGTGTCCCCAATTTACAGATGGAGAAGGCAGGCTCAGGGTGTGCTTGGACCCAAACTTCTGGGTGAAACTGAACCAATGGCAGGGGTGGTGAAGAGGGGCAGGGTTCTCTGCTCTCAGGCGGAGATCAGGACTGGGGGGGCCTGGCCTCCTTCCCTCCACCTCCCCCCACTGGGACCTGGCACAGGCCCCGCGGGGAGCAGGGAGCTGGCGCCTTGATCGTCCACTTTCAGCCTCCAGAGTGGTGAGCGATAAATCTCTCTTTTCATAAATTTCCTGACCAGAGGTGCCGCTGACTGGAACCCGAGTTAGTACATCCCCAAGGGGCGTCCCTCTGTATGGTTCTGTCCCCCGAACCCTAGAGGTACAGGATGACAGTCCACTCAATGACCCTATTTTGGCCTCCTTTACCCTTTAAAGGTGCTATTTCCAAATCCAGTGACCTCTGGAAGGCGATGCATAAGAGCTTGTTTTTATTTATTGTCACTAATAAATTGCTTCGATCAAAGCAGGGATGGCGCAGCCTCGGCCGTGCCTGTTTTCTGGCCTTGACCCGTGGCCATCCTGCCCGCGGCTCCGTCTCCAGCTCCTGCATACAGTTCTCGGTGGGTGCAGCCCACACTACCCGAAGCATCTTCAAGGCCTTGGGCTGCAGGGCAGAGGAGGCCTCGGGAGGATTTTCAGACTAAACTCCCGCAGGGAGCTGCCTTCTCAAGGGCACGGCGCGTCCCCCTCCCCCCCACCCCCACTCTCAGCAGCTGCAGCTGTCCAGGCGCGGCAGGAAGCTCTGGGGTAGTGTACTGGCGGGCTGGAGCCCCATTCCGAGAGCCCGAACTTCAGGGGACCCTGGGAAGGCACAGGGACCGTGTGGGGTCAGAGGCAGCAGGTCGCATTTGACCCGTGCTGGTCTTGTGTCATCAACCAGGAGGGGCGGCCTCTTCACATCTCTGCACCTGATGCCTCCCGGCGACCATGACAGCAGGGTGGGAAGGCCTTGGCCAGGGTACGGGGCTGAGTTTGGGTCCCTCAGGCAGCACCACATGACAAACTGGAGCCCAGCCTGGGCCACTGAGCATCCCCGACAGAGCAGAGGATGCTGGGGATGGAGCTCAGGCCAAGGCACAGGAACCGTGCAGTGGGAGGAGGTGAACCCAGGACTTGGCTTTCAGCAGGGGTGGCTGCCAGAGCCTGGACAGTGTCCTCCGTGGGGGAAGAAGGGGGGCAGACTGCTGATCTCTGAGCTCCTTTCAGCCCCAGCACCCCAATGTCTCCGGGCCTAGGCTGGGCTCAAGGTCCCCTATGGTGCTCCCTTCCAGAGGTGGCTCTCGGCTCCCACTCCCTGGGGTGCCCTGGGTCCTCAGGCTCCCTAAAACCTGCAGTTCTGCCCCAGCTGCTGAAAGGGAGCTGTGTCCCCTGTGGCCTGAGCGACCCAGCGCTGCGAGCTGCTCGACCCAAGGGGCCACAGTCCTCATTCAGGAGGGCCTGGGGAGCCCACTGCAGGAGCTGCGTGTGGACAGCAAAGCACGTGCCACAGCCCCGTCCTGGCCACCAGCAGCAATCTGCAAGAAGCCGAGGAGTCTGCTGGCTGCCACGCTCCAGGGATCTGTGCAAATTATTTCTGAGCCTCTTTCCTCCCCCTGGACTAGCTCCTCCAGAGGGGGTGGGTACTCTCACCCTGCTTCCTGAGGTAATGCCTGGATCCCACAGTATGCCTGGCACAAGGCAGATGAAGCACATGTTCATTAACTTAACAGAGCAATACAGTCTTGCCAAGGTGCAGGGAGAATGGTGGGACAAGTAGAGCTAGAGAGGCAACTGGATTGGGTTTTGAAGGATGAATAGGAGTTCATCAGAGAGTGATCATAATGAAGGCCTTTTCCCCCTTTAGCTAGATTTCAGGAAAAAAACTTGCAGTGATGATACTTGTGAGACACTCAAGTAAGCTTGATAGGAAGTGGAAGTGTGTGGCGCAGAGAAGTGAGAATAAATGTCTTGGGGTGGCTGGAACAGGAAGGGCGTTGAGGACATGAGCGGGACGTCTTGAGCGTGCCCGGTGCTGAATCAGACCCCTGGAGCAGGGGCCCTACGGCTGCCAGCCTGGGCGCCGGGCGGTCTGGAGCCAGGGCTCTGGCGACTGCTTTGGGCCTCAGAGATCATTCGCTGGAGCTGGGTTAGTCCTGGGTTTGTGCTGCCCAAGCGCCCTTGCTTCCTGGGCAGTTGGCCCCTGCCTGGCCTGGGGTCACGGTCCCCCGACTGCAGGGCAAAGGGTCTAAGTGTCCACTGGAAGTAGAGCCCCCTGTTCAAGCTTCAAGTCCACATCTGAAAACAAGCCCATGCTCCATGTGCCACCGTGTGAAGCGCGGTCAGCTGATCCCCTTGCTGGTCCTTCTCTGCCCTCTGCCTGCCCCTTCCTGTGCTGCCCGCCAGTGCCAGGAGGCTGAGGAGCTGCCAGCCTGGAAGACCTAGGCCAGGCCAGCGGGAAGTGGCCACTGTAGCCCAGAGGGCCTGCTATTTTTCTTGGAGGGGTGGTGAGGGTGGATGGGAGAGAGGCCCAGGAAAGATAAGCGGCAGCCATTTGTCTTTTTAATTGGCTCGGTTGGTGGGAGGAGAGCCATGTTATCCCGGCTCCAGGCTGGACGGGGTCCAGGCACCGGCTGAGGGCCACAGGGGGAGGTCGTGGGCTGGCCGCACCCAGAACGGGCGCCCGGGGTCAGTCGGGAGACAGAAAGCGTGGCCGGAGGCGGGTGTGCGGCTCTGACAACTCAGACGCAGAGAACTGCCACTCAGTGCCTGAAGCAGCTGTAGGTTAGAGAACCCGTGGCGTCCGAGGGACCCTCCTGATTCATCCTCCGCCCAAGGGTGGAGCCCGTCAGCCTGCTGAGTGCTAGTCAGCCCATCAGCCCCCTCAGCCATCCTGAGAGGCAGCAGGACAGACACACCTTCCCTGTCCCCTCGAGGCCCTGTGTCTGAGGATACTCACAATCACACCCCATCTCCTCCAGGGCCCTCTGAAGGCAGCCACCATGGGGGACACGGCCCATGGGTGCTGGTCCCCAACAGCCATTGTCAGCCATTGTCCCCACCACACCTTGGCCTGGGCAGCATGTCTCCCAAGGAATGTTGCCAGGATGCTGGCCAGAGCTCCCAGGGGAGTTGGTACACGGCATAGTGGGGCACAGTGGGGGACCCCAGGAATTCAGAGCCTCAGGCAGCAGATGGCCATTGGGCACTTGTTAGCCCTTGTGATGGGGGTCCCTGCAGGCTTTGGGGATCCCCATCCCCCTAGACCGTCTTTTGGGGCAGAAGCTTGTGTGTGCAGCTGGGTGCTTCTAGGTCCTAAGTGACTGCTACACTCTGCACCGGCCCCTTACCTCGGATCCCGGTACCCCATCCCTCCATGGCAGGAGCCGGCAGGAAGGAGAAAGACGACAAGCAGAAAGGAGATAAGCATCTGGGAGCCGCTTTCCAGAATCGTGGAGGAGCGCGCTAGACCCCCCCCCCTTTTTTTGAGTTATTTCAAAGCTGAGCGCGCTGCCACAGACCTGTGGCCCCAGCACTCTGGGAGGCTGAGGCAGGCAGTTTGCAAGTGTGAGCCCAGCCTGAGCAATTTAGCGATGTAGAGAGATCCTGTCTCAAAAAATAAAAAAATGGCTGAGGATGTAGGTCAACGCAGACACCCTGGGTTCAACCCCCAGTATCACAGACACACAAAGTCCCTTTGGTTTTGACTGCTGTCACCCAGCACCTCCTGAGACTAGGGACGGGATTAACTTCAGGTCCTGGGAGGCAGGAGCATCGCCGCGCTCGTCCAGCAGATGGCGGTAGTGGATGTGCAAAGGCACCTGTAGCGCAGGGTGCAGCGGGATAGCCCAGTTGCTTTCTAGGTTCATAATTTACTTCGCTGACAGATCCGGAAGTAAGACCTGCGAGTGCGCGAGCTGTGGCGATGGGTCAGACCCGTAACCTCCGTTCTGGGGATGAGGAGGAGTAAGGCCAACGAGTCGCCCAACACAGGAAGAGCCTCACTTCTGGAGACCAAGGCAGCCCCGTGGGTGGTGAGATACCGGTCACAGGAGTATTTAAGCTTGGGCGGACAATTATTTCCTAGCAATATTAAAGCAGATGGTAAATTCTTGGATGGGGTTGGGTCAGGTGGATTTGGGGACCACTTCCCACCCTGATAGGACATGCTGTTACTCCTCTAAGGGAAGATGCCCCCAAGACCTGGGCTCGTCAAGGAGCGTGCCTGCTTGCCCTGATTCCCTGCCTGGGACTCATGGGGTGAACGTTAGGTTGGGCCCAGGGAACAAACGGGGTTCAAGGCCCTGGCACCAGAGCTGCTGTCCACTTGGCCGACCAGCTTGGGTCCCCACCTCACCTATGGTCTCCCATCCCAGCCAGCAGGGGCCAGACCTCCATGCCCCTTGGTCCCACTTCCCCGTGGGGATGAGGTCTTGCCATCTGCCACAGCCTGGAGAGGGGGCTGAGCCCCTCAGTACCCCAGGACCCTACAACAGCAACCCCGCCCCAAGCCTGCCCCTGCCTGTGCCTCCAGGGCTTGGGTGCCCTGACAGTAACCATGGCCACCCCGTTCAGGCAGGGAGATCATGGCCAGCTTAGACCTCGGCCAGCATAGTCCACAAGGAAGGCAGTGCTCCCTCGCGTTGTGTAGGCGTGAACAGCAGTGCTGCAGATGACAAGAGCCCCGGAGTCTCATCCCCTGCAGCTCAGCACCCTCAAGGCCCGGCGGGGCGGGGTCTTACTCCTATCCCCAACGATGTCATTTCCAGCTTGCGCCCTGGACTTCACACACCAGACACTGAGGTCAAAGTTCCTGGGATGCGAGAAACAGGGCAGGGCCAGGAGGCCTTCCTCCATGACACCTGCCTCACTGCAGGATGGACAGATGGATGGAAGGGAGGGAGCGGTGGCCAGCCCAGAGCCATGGTGCTGTGAGGGGTGGAGGGCGCCAACCTCCAGCAGTACCTTCACCCCAGCAGATTGTTCTCAGTCTCTTCAGAAAAGCAGTACTGAGACACAGCCTAAGGGCTCAGGGCCCTGCTGTGCAGCCTGTCATTCTCTCTGGGAGAAAATGGGGTGTGGAGGCCAGGGGACCCCCAGGGAAGGGAGGGAGAAGGGAAACCAGCAAGAAGGAGCTGATAACTGCACAGGACATCACTAAGACCCAACACATCCCCTCTGCGTCCTCCACCTTCTTCAGCCTCAGCAGGCTCTCCGGGTCTGCCCGGCACAGGGCTCAGCCTGGGAAGCAGAAAGTTACCACAAGGGCAGCATCTTGGGCCTCACACACAGCACCCCACCAACAAAAGCATGGCGTCAGCCCAGTCCCAAAGCACCCCCAGCCCATCCAGAAGACGCCACGTACCGACAGCCATGGCAAACTCATAATTCAAATGAAAGAAACAAATCCAACTTAGTCATCTTTCTCCCCAATCACTGGACCGAGAAGACAGCCAGGCTTTGTAAGAAGATGCAAAGATAGATGGGCACCTCTGTGTTCCTTCAGGGGATTCCAAAGGCCTGCAAGGGTGACACTGCTTGGGGTTTAGCACTGCAGTCAGCATCGGACCAGGAACCATACCAGGCTGCAGAGTCAGTGAAGGGGACATTGACAGAGGAATGGATGATGAGGAGGTTAAGGGTAGAGCTGTGGCATACTATTCAGTCATAAAAAAGAACAACCCTCACAGATGCCAGTACAGATGGGACCAGGGGCCATCATGTTCGAGGACATGAGCCAGGCAGAGAAACAAAAATATTCTCACTCAAAGATGGAAGCAAAAAATACTAATTCACAGAAGTAGAGGGGACAGAAGGAAACCGCGGCAGTGTCTACATCACAGGTGGTGACTATGGTGCGCACCATTCCTTGTAAAGAACTAAAAGAGAAGACCCCAAAGCTTCTCACGACAAAGAACTGAAAGATATTAAAGGAGATGGAAATACTAGCTGTCCTGACTCCATCACTGGACAGTGTATGAAGGTGTTGGATTACCTCAGTGTCCCCCATCAGCATGTACAACTATGCCTCATTAAAGAAATACATAGTGAAGAACACTCTTAACATGCTTTTCTTGGTGTGTGCAGGGGCAAGATTAAGTCTTGCCATGTAGCCCAGGCTGACCTTGAATGTACAGCGATCCTCCTGCTTCAGCTTCCTGCGTGCTGGGATTATAGGCAGGCAGCACCTGCCCAACCTCACAGGCATTCTTTCCCTTAATATATATCCTTCGCTATCTCTAATCAGTGATAATGTGAGTCATTTAAAAATTTTCCCAAAACGAAAAGGAGAGAAGAGCAAGAGAAGCCAGGCCAGGCGGGAGAGCTGTCCACTGAGCTGCCCAGGTAAGAGCTGGGGTGCTGCAGCCGGGGGCGGGGTGAGGGATCCTGGACCTGGTGGAGCTCGAGACAGAGAACCACAGGATGCTGGCAAGGTAAGCCATGCCTGCCGGGGAACCCTCCAAGATAGAAGTGGGGAGCTAGGCGCAGTAGCGCACGCCTGTGAGGTGAGGCAGATGGGTCACCCAGAGCTCGAGGCCAGTCCGGGCTACAGAGCGAGTCCAAGGCCAGCCTGAGTGCACAGCGAGGGGCTTTCTAGCCCCAGACCGCAGCCTCAGCCCGGGGTTCCTTGGGTTCTTTGTGCATCGAGGCCGGGAAGGGGCGGGAACGGCAGCTGGGAAGTGGGGATCAACCAGCAGGGGGCAGCACTGTGCGCAGGGCCTGCCCAGGCTGCCTCTCCTGAGGCCTCCCCACCCCAGAGTGGAGGTCTCGCCATCCCAGAGCAAAGGGCGCTGAGCACTGTCCTCCCCCTGGGCTGCTCTGCCAGTGGGACTCGGGCTGGAGCTCCGCGGCTTCCCCGGCCTCAGGTGCCTGTCGCCCACCTGTCTGCTCCTCACTTCTGGTCTGTCCCAGACATGGGGGTCTCATTGAGCCCACCCCCTGCACTCACAAATCCCATCTCTCCTTCTTGCCAGCCCTGGGGGTAGTCCATCCCAAGGCCAGTGTGCATGTAACACAGCTGGTGGCGGGGGAATGGGTGTCCCTGCCTCCGTGTGGCAGTAATGCCCACTGACGCCTGCTCTGGTGACAGCTGCCTGCCTGTCTGCTGCCTGTGGCTGAGGCCCAGCCCATGTGGGGACATCACTGCCTGGGCCACCCTTACTGGCCTGTGCCACCTGATCCAGCCAAACCCATCACGCTGGCAGTGACAGTGAATGAGAGCCACACTCTAGTACCTCTTCTACCTTTAGGATAGAGGCGCCTTGGCAGGTGGCGGGTTCCAGGAACTCTCTGCAGCCTCCTCTGCTCCTTCACAGCCCAGGGAGCCCTATGTGCAGGACCTGAGATTCGGGAACAGGGACAGTGTCTCGTTCACTTTCCATTGCTGGTGTCCGGAAAACCTAGTTGGCCCTAGAGAGCGACTCTCAACCGTTTATGGAACCCTCGGGGAAGTTGGGGCACTGGCGTGGGATATTCCAGCATTTTCCTAAGTGAGTTATCCCAAGAACCCCTCTCTCTTCAGAACAGTAGTTTCTGGTGGACAAAGGTGTTTGAGGAAAATTAATTTGGGGAAAGGCTGGATTAATTACGCTGAGACAGATTTCTCCACAGAAGAGATTGTCACAGCTTTGCAGATCTTTTAAGGTGCTACTATGGATCAGTGCCCGGGAGGCAGTGCCACGCAGCCTTTCCCACGGCTGCTTGATGGCTGTTGCTTCCTCGAGTGGCCCAGACGGCGGGTTCTGGGCACCCACCTCCGGAAACGCTGAGGCTTCCTTCTCCCGGGTGCACGGTTGCCAGGAAGGAGCAGACCTCTTGGCAGGAGGCCACCCAGCCTCGGCGAGCAGCTAGGCATGGACTGCGTTTATGTTGCTTCTCATATTAGAAATATTAGTTATTGGCCAACTTAAAGGTCTGCAGGAAACTCACTGAACATCACACTGGGTTTTCAGTGATGTCAGTGCCACTAACTGGCCGTGTCGCCCTTCTCAGAAACACATGCGATCAAGAGCAGCTTCAACATGGTGACTCTCTCTGCCAGGGTGGCGAGGCTGTGCTCACAGAGCTACCGATTCCAAGCGTCAGTCAGAGGATTCCCAAGGTGGCAGGATCCCTGGGCTCCAGCAGTGCCTCCCAAAGTCTCTCCTTCTCAGTCATGGCCCCTGGAACCCTGGTGGTGGCCGCGCCCCGCCCTCCCTGCCTGACCCTCTCTGCTCCTGCTCTGTCTGGCGAGGGCTTGGGCGCCAGGGTGGTAGGCGGCGAACGGCAGAAGAAACAGTTTAGTCCAGGAAGAGCACCCCATCAATCACAGAGCATTAACAACACGCCCCGGGGATTAGCGGGACTTTTCTTCTGTGGCCTTTGAGGAGAAAACTTGGATTGCGGCTGCCTCTTTTCCTAGGGGTCAGGGGATGCAGACAGTGGCTGCAGGATGTGGTTTTTGCTGGGGGCTACAAGGCACCTTGGGCAGGATGGGGAAGGAGGTGGGGTCAGAGGTGGGAGGTGGTTTCCATGGTGACCCTCCAAGCCCACCCCTTTACCAGTGCTGGCCAAGCACTGCCATGCCCCAAGTCCCAGAGCAGGGAGCCCCAGTTGGGGCTCTGTCCAGACATCCCCAGATCAGTTCTCTACTCTGGCATGAAGACAGCTTGTTCAGCAAGCATCCTTAAGGCTACTGTCTGCCAAGTCGGGAGCTACTTAAATTTTAGGTTTGATTATGGCAAAATGTACGTAACATAAAATCAATTATCGTCACCATGTTTAACGGCACTGCTCAGGGACAGTGGGCCCGTTCACACTGCTGTGTGGCGCCCAGTGGCCCTATCACCCTCCAGAACCATCTGGTCTTCCGAAGTGGCTTTAGTGATAGAGGGTCCCTCTTGCCCATCCTGCTGGGTTGACCTGAGGGCTAAGTAGGGCTTGCAATCAGTGCCACAGAGACCCCAGAGAGCTCCTTCGTCCTTTTTCCACATAAGGATACAGAAAGGAGCAGCCGGAAGGAGACCCTCAGCAGAGCCCCACTGGCTGGGCTGGGTCTGCAGGACCATGCCCAGGGAAAGTCTGTGGTTTGTGCCACCCCGCCCGTGGCTTGTTGTCATGGCAGCTGCAGCAGGCAGGTGCCCAGTGCCCTTTATGAAAGTCTGGCCTGGGCCTGGGCCAGCCCAGCTGTACACTGTTGCCCTCTTCACTGGTGGCTGGCATAACCCACTGCTCTGGACCACCCCGAGAGCTCAGCCTCCCTCTCGGAGAGCACGGAGCGCACTGCAGGAGGGTGTGTCCAGGGGCAGTCCTCTGTTCCCCGGGGCTGTGCCCCCACTGCTCACAGCCTTTTGAGCTAAGATGGGAGAAGCTGAGGAGCCGGGTCCCAGCAGTTCCATGTCACTCACACAAGGACATAGGGAATTCTAGAGGTCAGCAGAGAAGCCCAACAGCGGGTCCCAATGACCATTTGAGCCCCCTGAGGAACCAGTCCTGGGCCTGGCGTGCTGGTGCTGCGGGGCGGCCACTCAGGCCAAGCCTGTGGCTCTTGGCTGAAGGCGCAGTGCTCTGTCCAGCCCTACTCACTTCGGGATGCTCGGTGTTTACACTTCTGCTCTGTGCCGGGACCTTGGCCCTCCCAGTGACAGAGAGAATGGAGCAACTTGGGCAGCTGCTGGCCCCACGCTGACCCTCATGACCCTCAGTTATCACAGGGAGCCAGCCGTGGTGGCCCAGGACCACCCGCCATGCCGCCAGGGCAGGGGTGGGTGGTGGAGCAAGAGGGGTGGGGAAGGGGCCCCCAGTGCAGGCCCGTTCTGACCCCACCCAGGGTCTGCCATATGCATGCAGCCCTGGTCAGCTCACACCACCAGAAGGTGGGTGCCGCTACCGTCCAGAGGTGCATCTGGGTAGACTGAGGCATACAGAAGTAGCAGAGATAGCTGCCTGGAAGAGGCAGTGTTCTCGTCCAAGAGTGTTGGATGTTGGAGCCTGTCTCAGTCCTCAGCCCTGGGGCAGGGTCTACAGGGACCCCTTCTAGAGCCTCTACCTGTGCATTTTGGGTCCCGTGAAACACTCGGGGACATGGAACTTGCAGACAGAGAAGGCCACGCATTCACAGCCGTCCCACTCTCTCCCTGTCCCCTAAAGTGGCTTCCTGTGGGACCCCAGTAACCCCAGCAACCCACACGGACTCACTTGGGCCAGGTGCTGGCTGTGGTATCTCGTGAGTCTCAGCCACTGTCCCAAAGGCTGGTCACGGTAGCAATGAAGCCTAAGTCCTGGAGTGGGGAGGATGTCACCTCCTTGTACCCCCACCTCTCTCCCTACATCCCTTTGGGGTGAGCTCACTCAGACTCAGAGAAGAGGTCATGCTAGGGCTCCTGTACCTTTAGGTAAGCGACTTGGCGTCATTGTGGTGAATTATTTCCTACACACAATATGCAGCTCCTTGGCCTTGCTGGGAGGTGGGCATGGCACCCACAGGGCACATGGGACTCAGTGCTTCCCTCCTGCTGTAGCTCCTGGCTGAGATCTCTGGCTGTCCACACTGGGGCTGTGATTCCATCTATTAGGGA
>NDGN011457535.1:0-11840 GCA_002564285.1 Tympanoctomys barrerae | reverse complement strand
CCCCCCCCCATGTGTGCTCATCTCTGAATTGCTCCAGAGTCAATCAAGTTGATGACTGGGTTTAACAGTCACAGAGAGCTTGCACTGGTAGGCTTTGGTTACTTTCTCTCTAGGTATTTTCTTGGGGTTCCCATGGGCTTCCACGAAATATCTCACCGCTACAAGTCGTGAGCTGGTAGCAATTTACGCACATGTCAAACTTTCCGACTTCACACTGCACGTTATTGATATCTCAGCACATATCTACTTATACTGGGTATCCATAATCACAATATTAGTTAAAATAATTTTCTCTTTTAACTTTTATGCTGGAATTAAAATGATTTATGCACAACTCCTAGAGTACGATATTGTTTGATACTGGTCTATAAAGTTACCTTTACTTTTAGTTTTTTAAGTTATAATGCTTCTGCTTATTCTCCCTTTGTTTCAACTTGGGGATAGATATAAACTCCAAGCCAGTCTAGTTGCTTGTATCTTACATTGTAGCAAACAAAAATAGGTGTAGAAAACAAGTTATCAGTTCTTGAAAAGTTGGTACAGTGGTGGTTTTGTTTCCTAAACTCTTTGCAGTACATGGTGATTACATTTATTTGCTTATTTTAAGATTTGTTTGTTTGTTAGGTACAGGATCTCACTATGTAGATTGGACTCACAGCAATCTTCCTGCCTCAGCCTCCCCAGTGCTAAGACGACTGGCATGTGCCACCATGCTCAGTTTTGGTGACCAACACTGCACACCCGGAGTTCTACGGCTAGCACTGCATGAGATGCCAGGGATCAAACCCTGGTCTTTACACTTGCCAGGCAGGCGCTTACACCTCCTAGCTATCTCCCCAGACCTTAAGTTCTTTTTCTACCCCTTGTTTCCCTCCAATCTCTTGTTCCCCTTCTATTTGAAAACTGTTTACTTAATTCCTAATATCTTTTTTTAAGGGTAGATTTGTTGTGTGTAGTGTTGGGTTGGAAGCTTTTCTCCACCCTTCTATGACCGGAGACATATTATCCTAAGATTTCTGCTGACTGGAGCCAGTGATACGCTTTTGGATGTTCCCTTTAAGTGACAAGACACTTCTTTTTTGCTGTTTTCAACACTGTCTTCATCACTTGGCAATTTTATTATGTGTCTTGGTGTGTATTTCATTGTTTTCATCTTATTTGCTGTCTTTTGCCCTTCTTGGATCTAGGTTTCATATCCTTCCAAAGATTAGGAAAGGTTTTCATTATTATTTCTTGAAAGGGTTAGTTCTGTCCATTTTCCCTTGAATATTTCATATAAAATATAATACATAATGTATAATAAAATATAATATATAAAATTTAATATGTAATACGTAGTTCAAGGTCCTGAAGTTGACCTATATTACCAATATATACCATATATATAATGCATATATATGGATATATATATATATGTATATATATATATATATAGTTCTCTTTGAGAGTGTTTCATATCCCTTAGACTATTTTTACTTTGGACAAATCTTTCTTGAAGCATGTTAATCTTTTTTTCTGCTTGATCTAGTCTGTTCTTGAATCATGACATTGAAAGTTTTTGTTCAGTTATCACATTCTTCCACTCCATGGTTTACATCTGGTACCTTTTTATGTCTATACTCCCTGTAGAAATTCTAATTTTATTTCTGCAATATTATGGTAGCAGCAATGAGTTTCGATGACCATTACTTTGAAGTCTCTGTTGTGTGAGTGACACATCTCCATTGTAGCAAGGTTATCTAGTGAGCGTTACGTGTGTAGATCATATCTCTTTGTCACCTCGTTTATCTTGATTCTTTATCCGTAACCATTCTTCACCTGCTGTCCATGTCTGGTGTCCCTGAGGTGGTCACAGTATGCTGAGCGAGGTAAGGCAGAACCCAGCCCTTCAAGCGGCTGCCAGAGAAGCATGAATGCTAGACGCGTGGCCCACTTCTGCTTCTCCTCAGGGAGAAGCTAGGCAATGGAGCCAGGCATCTGCCTGCTCTGTGGTGGGCCAGGAAGCAGGGCTCTGGCAGTGTGTGCGTCTGCTGAAACCATATGCTCTTTTGAATTGTCACACAGCTCCTCGTGGTCTCCAGTGGCCTAGCACAAGCCGTTCAAAACTACTTCTTTATTTTCCATAGTCCCTGGGCAGCTAGCAAATGGCAGGACACCAGCTCTTGAAGAGAGATGAGCTAGACACAGGCCTTCAAGTATTGGAGGGCAGAGGCAGGAGGATCACTGCTAGTTGAAAGCCAATCTGGGTTATAAAATAGGACTCTGTCAAGAAAACAAAGCCAAAAAGAAGAAAGGGACTCTCAGAGAGCAGCAAGGTCACCTGGGGGCTGCTACGTGCTCCAACTCCTCAGGAAGAGTGAGAAGGTAAGAGCTCTTTCCCAATTGCTTGATGCTACGCTGCTGAAGGAGTTTATGGCAAGAATATGTGTCTTCATTTCCTCTCAGTTTTGATGTGGCTATTTTCCAACTCACTGCTGCGCTAGAGTCCCGCAGCTAGTGTTTGGTTTCTTGTGGAGGACACTGTCTGTGTGTGCTGGTGTGCCAACGAGAGTCCTCTGACTTCATCATTTGTTGCTCCAGCACTACCCGAGTGTCAGCCGAGATATGGGCCGCAGTGCCTAAGTCCCATTTTATTTCTCTTGTTTTATCATCTTATTTTGGATACACTTTTTACTTTGAAGAATTCCATAACTACAGTATAAGAATTTCTCACTATGACCTGTCTTTATTCGCATGCCTAAGCTAAAGGAATTAGCCAACTTTTTCTTGAAAATACTGCTAGGAATCCCGGTACTGTGGGAGGCTGAAGCAGCCAGGTTGCAAGTTTGAGTCTCATTTAGAAAGAAAACCTATCTCAAAACAAAGAAATGCAAAAATGCTGGGAAAACAGTTCAGTCAAAATGCCACGAGTTGAATCCTCAATGCCCAAAGTAAATACATAAAATTAAAATAAACAAATTAACAAATGAATGGGTGATTGGTTTTTCTTAAGAATAATTTATGGGCACAGAGTTATGTTTAAGAAAGTTGATCTGATGTGTTAGAAAATAGTGATACTTTTACCTGTAATAAAAATCTTTCCTCCAATAAGTAATACTCATTGTGAAAATAGAGTTATGTCTCTCTGGCTCTGCATAACTTAGCTGTGAAACTATCAGTGATCTCCTAAAAAATTCTAATGAAATAGCTTGCCATGACATTTGGTTTTTCCTATTGCTTTTTTACTGAAGGCAAGGGGGAGATCAGAAATATCTTTCTTTGTCTATATACTTTAAACTCTTCTTAAAGATAAAAACTGGAAAATTAATTTTGGAAAAATATTCTAACTCCTAAGGTCTGAGTATATCAGTGATCTAATTATTCACTTTTTAAAATTAGTACATGGCTGGGGAGATAGTTCAGCAGCATAAGCACCTTGGCAAGGGCAAGGTCTCAAGTTTGATCCCCAGAATCAGGCATGGTGGCACACATCTGTAATCCCAGCATTGTCAAGGCTGAGACAGGAGGATCACTATGAGTGTGAGCTGCATAGTGAGACCCTGTTTCAAAAAAAAAGGTACAAAAGAATTAAGTATATTTTAACAACTGTTTTAAAGTAAGAATGTGAAACATGGTGGTATTGTGCTCAACTTCACAATGTGCAGTGTTTGCACTAGATAAATGTCACAACATGAACAAAGGATGAACATTTCAAAACTCCAACAACAAATTCAGTATTCCCCATGGATAAATGAGCTGAGATTTTATCTTTAACAATCTCTTTTTCTTAATCTTTAAAAATTTCTGATCAATAAATCATATTTTAAAAGAAGCTAAGTAATTGCTAGATGAAACTTGAAGGAATAGAATCCTCATTTACATATTAACAGACATTTCTGGCAATAATTTTTGTCATGGACTTGTACATGCTAAGCATGATAAATTACAGCAGTAATTCAGATTGATTTTTCTAATGCTTAATAAAAAGTCATTGCAAAGTCTAAAACTACATACTTACTATAGAAAACCATAGCGAGAATTTCAGTAAATGTAGCTATTTTTAAAGAACTTTACTTAACTTGGGGACATTTCTGAATTCAAGGAATAATATATCTTATTAAAAGCAAATGCACCATTATATTTTACTTCCTTGTTTTGTTTTGTTTGAGACAGGGTTTCACTCTTATAGTCCAGCTCAGCCTTGGACTTGCTATGTGGCGCAGGGTGGCCTCCAGCTGGTCATCGTTCTGAGTGCTCAGATTACAGATGTACACCACTATGCCTTGCTGTTAGTTTCTTAGTATCAGTTAGATTTAAATTTTTCAACAGGCAAAAATAAGTGAACATGTGTCCAGAACACTTTCAGAGAACTGAGGGCACAGTGCAAGTTTCCCCCAGCAATTCTAGAGCAGTATGAAAACACAAACAAACCCAGCTAGGGGAGCCAGCTCAGCTGCAGCAGAAGGCGCTAGGAGCACAAACTACACAAACAGCTGAACGGTGATTTTGTGGAACTGCTGGAACCTAATGTAGATCTTCATGAATGAGAAACAACTGAGCGCCTAATATTTTGAGGACCATCGTCAAATGAAAATATTTTTTATTTCCTATTCCTCTAGCCAATAGATTACCTCTTATAGAGGAAGAATATTTTATTGTTGATGCTGTTTTATGCCTGCTAACATACGGGGATGATAAAAATTATTTAGAAAGTTTTATTGTTTTTAAGTTACTGTATATAATACACCCTCTTACCTACTGTACCTGAAGAAGAGCCCTCCAAGCAGGGGCCAGACTAAAATGAGCCACCAGGTTTCCCATTACTTGATCCTTCAGAATCCTATACAAACAGTACCAAAAGAGAGATTTCTTGCCAGACCCACTCATAGGGAATGAGTTTTCTTTCTCTCATGTTTCTGAGATAAGAGTTATGGACTTCACTTTTGGTATATGTGCGTATGTATATGTGTGCTGTTTTGTTCTTATTGTGCCTTGGCAGAATTCAGAATAAATGGATATACATCCACTTGCACACATGCATACACACAGCTATAGACATATGGTAACATATATGTAGACATATATGTCTATATATAAACATACACATAGAGACCGCACTGCATGTGGGAATTAACCCCAAGTATGAGGCCTTTTCATAGGAGTAATTCCTGGACATTGCCTCTGGAGAACTTGACTCAGCATTCATTCTTGGGATGATATCAAGAATTTTCAATGTTAAAAGCATTTGTGTATTTCTAGTGATTAACCAGGCAGAGAACTCTATTGATGGATTTGCATTTTTCTAATTTTTCTATTTACAGTATCCTATTCCATTTTTATGATCCTGATTTTAATTTTCTATTTTGTCACTTCATTGTCCACATTCCTTTTACACCTTGAAGATCCTCAGTTTAGAACTGAAATTCATTTTCATCACACAATATTACTTCTGTTGTTCAAACCTACATGTTATTGATTTTATGGTTCATTTACTCTATCTTTGTAGAAAAAAGTATATAAAGAAGTATTGTATTGTACATTTATCTCCACTTGTGTGTCCAAATTTGCTTTCTGTACTTTGGGGTTATTATATACACTGTGAAATTCAAAACTGTATTTTTCTAATTAATTACTTTTCGTTATTGAAGTTTCCTTCAGTCTTGCATAATGTTTGTTTTTCAACGCTATTGATATATATATATCATATCATATATCACTATCTTATAAATAGCATAGTATTAGTTTTTATTAAATATAAGTTTACATCTACTTTTTCATTAGAATTTTCAGTAATGTACTTAGTTTTAGGGTATGGTATCTTCTATTTGTACTACCACAAATATTTATATTCTTACTATTTATTGATTAATTTATTCTTATATATTTCCTCTAATTTATATTTTCATTCCTTTACAAAGTTCTTAGTTTTCTTATTCATTTAGGCAGTTCTTAGTTTTCCAAGAAAATTCAGCATAGCACTGTGATCCCTGAAAGAATTAAAGTCAAAAACTTGGATTCAACAAGTGTCCTTTCTTCTCAGAAGCGTTTTTCTTTCCCAGTAGGAAAGGAAGCAAGCAGTTTTATTTATGAAAAGAACTCAGAACATGGGAAAATGGAGACAACTTGATTTGGTAAACCAGAGTGCTGAAGCATAGAAAGCTCCCTGCAGAACAAGTGCCAGGGGTCTGTGGAGAGAGCTCTTAAGCGTGATGCTGAAAACAGCCACATTCATGAGTTGATTGGACTGAGACAAAGTCATAGGAGACTGAGGCAGCTTTACGTGTGATGCAGAGGTCTGGAGAAGAGGGAAATACACGAAAATAAAGATTAAATTTTGCACGCGTGATCCCTGAATATTTGTTGAGTGTTAAGAGTCAGATGTGCGGTGAATCTCTCCAGTCAGGAGGAAACAATGAGGAAGATGAGCAACGTGCACAGGCATTGGGTTTGCCTTTAGTCTGTAAGTTTTAGTGTGTGCCTAACAAGTGGAACTCTACAGGAAGTTGCTGTGTGAACACACTCTAGAAGGCACACAGGGCTAAAAATGTATTTGACTACCAGTCAACCAGCCAAGAGACCATGTTAGATAACTTTGAACAGTCATGAATGATGATGCCTTAGCAGGAACACTAGTTTACACCAAGAGAAAACTACCTTCTACCTATAATTACAAAACTCAAAATCAGCTCATTAAGGTTTCAAATGATCTGAAAATACTGTAGTTTTCTACTTCAAAAAGTCTCAACATTTCAAACCTTGCTCCCTTCCTCAGCATAACTATTAAATCTATTTCAAATTAAAAAAGTACCAGGCACCTAAAAAACCAGGAAAATAAGTCCTATAGCAAGTATAAATAAAATAAATTTATGGAAATACTGAAAAATGGCAAATATATGAAATTAATAGTTGTGGCAGTTGAGGTGGAATCTCAGTTTATTAGCTTTGGGATGGGTGGAGCACACCTTTGGCTCTGAGTGGATCATAAAAACATGACAATGGGCACTACTTATGGTCTCTGGCCCATTCTTTTCTGACCCTGTTCCTTGTTCTTCCAACTGCCATGGTCTAAGAAACTTTGATCGACCATATCCTGTTGTCATGATGTCTCTGGAAACCATGGACTGATACTGTGAATAATTTAAACTTTTCTTTCAAGTTGATGTTATTATGGCCAGTGATGAAAAAGATTAACATGGCAGGAATGAGGCCATTGCTGAGACTATACTTGATCATGTGGTTTAGAAGCTTTTAGAATTAGCTTGTAGGGAGAATTTGGAAAGGTTTGGGGTTTCTAGACAAGGCCTAGCATGCTTCAATAGAGTCTAATGGGTGATTCTGGTCAGAATTCCTAAGAGCACATGCCGGCAGAAAAATAGACAGTAGAGGCCAGGCTCAGGATGCTGCAGGTGGGAACGAGGACTTCCAGTGGCAGCTGGACTAAAGGTAGGCATGTTGTGCTTTGGCAGAGAGCTTGTCCATGTTTTGCCCGTGTCCTGCAATTTTGTAGAAGACTGAGATTAAAGAGGTAAACAATTTACCTGGGGAGGATATTTTAAGGCAGCCTAGCGTTCAAGTTGTGGCGTGGGTGTTGACCATGGATTGAAACTTTGAATTAAACCTCTTCTCCTTTAAATTGTGGTGTTGAGTATTGTGTCTCAGCAACAAGAATGCTGACTATATAATAGTAAAAAAGAAATTATTTTTAAGAAGTACAAAATTTAGAAGAATGTGAGATAGTAAGATAAATAAAAGACATACAAAATATAGAAATGAAACTTCTAATGGCAAAAATCAGAGTATTTCAATTTAAAAGTAATTGGAAAATCATAACAGTGTTTTAGTGCAGAAGAAACAAAAATGAACGCCAGAAAACAGCAAAAAATATTCAAAAGGACGCCGAGGTAAACAATTTCAAAAAAATTACAATCCCAGTTGCTGGCAATAAAACCTCAAGTGGTCCAATATCAACTAAATGTGAAGTGACCTTCAGGAGTTGTGGGGGGAAAATTTGTGTGTAAAAATATTTAAAGAAATGATGGCCTAAAACATCGGAATTTCATGAAAATTACAAACTAACAGATGTAAGCAATTCAGTGAAACCCTGGCTGTACTTACAAAAGAAAGTCTAGACAAGGGGTTTCAGAGATAGCTCAGCAGCATAAGCACCTGCCTGGCACGTGCAATGTCCTGAGGTCAACCTCCAGTACCAAAAAAAANATATATATATATATATATATATATATATATACATATTCTTCAAAATATATATATAATATAATTATTAACATATTCTTCAAAATTCAATATTAAATAGATGACTTTTGGCAAATAAAATGTAAGATAATTCAGTAATGATAAGCCTGCACTATAAAAGTGCCAAAAGAAGTTCCTAAGGTTGAAAAAACCCCAGAAACTTTCACACAAGAAGTGTTTTCACACAGAATAAGTTAGCATGAAGGTATAAATCATTGAGATGCAGTTTTACAAAGATAAATAACAAAATATATGTTGAGATTCATAATCTATGAACAATTAACATATTAAACATCTTCCAATTTAACTGGAAAAAAGTTACAATGGAGAGAACCATAAAAGTGAAAATATACTGTTATACAATTCTTAAATTATATACAAAGTGAAGTAATATAATTTAAAAATATGATGCAATAAAATATATTTTACTGGAGATAGATTGTGCATATTAATTTAAATTCATAAAAATACAACTATATCACTATAGCAGCCATTAAATAAGACAAATATGTTTACCTAGCAAAGTAGTTTGGAAATAAAATGGAAATTTTCTAAAGACTCAGTTTGAAAAATGGCTGTAAAAGAAAAAGGCAACAAAGAAAATATGGGCAGAAAAAAATAGCAAAACATGAAACTGTTGACTTGAACCTTAACCACTTTAAGGACTGAATTAAATGTGTATAGCCAAAGGATAAAATAAACATACATGAGTCTATCTAGATATAAATGAATAATTAATATGTAAAGAGTAGAGCCAAAACTTCTCAAAATAAAAAAGCCAGATTTTATATGAAGAAATCATCCCTATGTAAGGTGGAATTTAATTCCACTATTCCCTTGCATATGTGCTGTGACCCCTGACTTGGTGCAGAGAACAGAATATGGGAGGGGGGAAATACTAGCCTCAGAATGGAAAAACTGACAGTCACTGATTTTATATAGAACATGAAAAAGGCCTAGAATAAATGAAACAATTTTGAAAAATAACACCTTGAAGAATTCATACTAGACAATTTTAAGAATTATTAGACAGGTACACTAATGAAGACAGTATGCTAGTATATGGGTTCAAAGGAGAAACCAGACAACTTCACAATTTATCTGAGTCACTTGACGCTAGAGTGCTAAGAAAATTCATGGAGAAAAGTTAATCTATATAATACACATCCCTAGAAGACTTAGATAGTAACCTTAAATAAAACTATCAACTCTTAGCTGAACCAAATATGCAAATGAGCTTGCCATGGTTCATAAATCTAAATGTAAGTCTGAAAGTCTAAGACTTTTAGAAGAATATATCAGAATAATATTTTGGGATCACAAAAGAAAATAGAAAAGCATTAACTACATCAAATTGCTGAATTATAATTAATCAAAATTAAAAGTTGTTAGTCTTCACCATGCTCTTCTAAGTAAGTGAATATGAGCTGTAGACTGGAGAAAATGCTCAAAGGGAATTATATTCAGATTATATAAAATATTCTTACAAGTCAATGCAAGAAAGAAACAAAAACTGAAAATGTACAAAAATCACTTCTCAAATGGAGACAATAAGTGGCCAATAGATAAAAGAATGATCAAAAGCATTAATCACCAAGAAAAAGAAAATTAGGACATTGAGGTACAAACTGATACACAATAAGGGTTGGCCAAATAGCTCATGGGATTAGAGCACCAGCAACCAGGTACAGGAGCTGGGGTGGGGGTGGGGGAGGGGGGGCCTCGGGCCTGCCATGCTGGCCCCGCCCCCGGGGCGCGCTGAGATGGCAAATGAGACTGGGCGTGGTGGCGTGCGCCTGTAATCCCAGCTCCTGGGAGGCTGTAAACAGGTGGATCCCTACAAGTCCGATCTAGTAGTGGGACCCTGTACACCCTGTAGACCCTTCCCTAAAATACAAAAAACAAAAATTGATACATACTAGGAAGTCAAAAATTCAAATGAAGCTGTCTTTACAATACCAAAAGTTGGTGACAATATAGAACAGCTGGATATCTTCAACACTGTTAGTATGAAATGATCTAATCACCTCAGAAAACTTACTTTTAGGTTCTCAAAAATGTAATATATAATCCAGAAATTATATTCCTAAATACTTAACGAAAAATGAAAGCGTATGTCCATATAAGGAACTGGAATATTCAAGGGGCTTTATTGATAACTGTAAAATTAATAAACTGAGTTATAGCTGTGGTGTGCTCATAATTATTTTAATTTGACTCTTACAGTAATGTTAGGTGCAAACCCACACAATCAACCAGACCAGGCATTCTGATGACAGATTTATTGGAGGTAGGAGCAAGTGGGCTGGGTGTGTAGTGGACCAAGACAGCTCTGAACAAAAGGAGACAGGGCATTTCATGGGGACTTTAGGGGAGGGTGTTCGCAGGCTGAAACAGCAGAGAGAGAGAGCTGATCTCAGCATGGATACCTGGCCGGTGGAGGGCTTTCAATGTTAACTGAAGGAGACTTTCTATGGTTTTGCTCTGGCTTGGGTCCAAGATACAAAGTTGGGCAGAATTATTTCTGCGATTTGGCCCTAGCTCAGGGCTAAAAGGAAGTAGCCTTGGAGTGAGGGTGAGGATCCTGATTTATCAAGCAGTAGAATGAACTTCTAATCCCAACTTGGGTGGATTTTAAAATCATTTGATGATCCAAAGAAACCAGAAACAAAATAGGATTTAGAATGTAATTCTTATGTGCAAGTCTAGACCATACAGTAGCAATTTATGTTACAGAAAATTAAAAAATTGGTTGTGTGGAGAACAGTTAAGAAGTATGTGTACACCATGCAGCATATTCTAAACTGATTTTAAAATCATCCTTCAGATTGACAGAAATGAAAGCTGTCACAGGTTGGGCTGGATGTTGGCCACCTTCTGTTCACACCGTGACCTGCTACTTGGTCATCACCCCGGTTAGAATGGGTGCTACATTTCCTAAAGACCTTCCCCACACGTCTGGGTGTGCGCTGGCCCAAGGAAGACAGGAAGCCGAGCCTCAGAAGGTCTACACTCCCAGAGATGGTGACTCACACACATGGCCACTCACTATCTTCTCCCGCGGTGGGTTTTTCACATATATGTTTGTTTCCATAGATTCTCTTGTAAGAATGTTTTAGCTTTCAGTCTTTTCACCTAGCTACATCACATCTGGGAGTCATGGAGGCATCTAGCTGTCTTTTCCTTCCTTTGCTTTCTGTCTAATTAATCTTCCTTTTCACTAAGAGATCTAACTGTACACACTTCACTAAGAGCCCACAGACACACTCGCTACATTCTGGTAACAGTGGTGAACATTCCCTTCCAGGCCCATGGAGGAAGCTGGACTTGGCCTCACTTGTTCCTTTGACTCTCATGTAAATCTACTTCCCATCATGAGCATCTTATCCTAAAGCAGCTATCCTGCCTTAGCCCTGGGCCCTGGTTCTCTCTCCCTCCCTCCCTCTTTCCCTCCCTCTCTCCTTCCCTCTCTTCATCCCTCTCTCTCTTCCTCTCTCTCCCTTTCTCCCTCCCTCCCTCCCTCTCTCCTTTCCTCTCTTCTTCTCTCTTACACGTGCACAAATTATTCATGTGTTTTTACAATTAAGTGTAGAGTTTTCAACAATATA
>NDGN011457532.1:0-25004 GCA_002564285.1 Tympanoctomys barrerae | reverse complement strand
TGGGTATCAGGACATCAAATTTCACTTTGTGGAAACCTTTTCCATAATTACTCTCCACAGCTTTTCTCTCTCTCTCTCTCTCTCTCTCTCTCTCTCTCTCTCTCTCATCTTTCTACACGATGAAACCAGGTGCAGAGTTGAGTCCTATTTTACCATCTTCACTATTGGCAATTCAACTGTGTGCTTTTCCTTCAGTTCATAAGTTACCTTCACTAGGGATAGTTCCAGATCACAAATAAGTCTCCTCTACTGAATTGTTGTAAAGAAATGTTCTACATGACATGGAAATTTATGTAATATATAAATAATACATTTATAATAATGTATACAGCAGTATCTGGCCTGAGTAATGAGCTCAATGGCAAACACCACTCACATTTCAATATCAGTTTTATATATTCCATGAGAATGAAACAATGTATACTGTGACCTTGAGAAATGTCCCATGTAATTCAAACTCTAGGCAATTAATATTATCACATTGAGGTGAAACTAAATATTCTTAAACAAAATTCCCTTGGCCATCAAGTAGGAGCCCACTCTGCTTACAGCTTGGCTACAGAAATCACAGCCCACTTAAAAGTGGTATTTGCTTCAAAAGATAACAAACATTAGCTATTTATTTATTTGGTACAGGATCTCACTATGCAGATTGGACTCACAGTGATCCTCCTGTCTCAGCCTCCCCAGCTTTGGGATTACAGACATGCACCATCACAGCCAGTTTTGGAGTTTGCACAACATGCAGTATCAGGGATCAAACTTGGATCCTTGTGCTTGCCAGGCAGGTGCTTAGACTGCCAATCTATCTCTCCAGCTCTAAACCTTGGTTCTGACAATGGATAAGTTAAGGAGGACTCTGCTTGAAGGTAACACAAAATAACTAAGGTGTAAGATTGGGGGGTCAAGGTGATCTGGTGAGAGTCTAAGCTATCCTTTGGGTACATAAATGCAGAGTGCCAGCTGGGTCTGAGAGAATGATTAAGGATGAGAAGACTTAGAATGTGAACACATTCCTGAATTTAGGTGTCAAGAAGAAAAAATTCATTTCCTTCTCTAAATGCACACATTTGTAGGGAGTTCATCTGCGTCATTTTGTGATCAGAAAATACTGATGCTTTAAGGTTTCAAACTACTTCCTATTAATACAGATTCCATTGTTTATGCTTTAGAAGCCAGGGGAAAGCAACTGTTGAGATTGTGCATTTGCTGTGAAGCAAGACAGGCATCTTTGCTTTAGAAGAGAAATTCCACGCAACAGTTTTAAGAGTCACACAAGGTCAGGAGCACTTTGATTTCATATTTTTCATAAGGAACCGCTGAGTCTGCAAAAGTAAAAAAAGGGAAACACAAACCAATGACTCCTTCAACTGTGGCTGAATTAATGTAATTAATGTAATAACTACATAATTAACTAAGGTGATTTGAGAGAACAGGATTCATTTCCTGCCCCAAACTTTCCTTATCGCTAGCCACAGGTTGATCTATATTCCTCTAATACATATTGTTTTTTACTAGGAAAGAAACACACCAGTAGATGTAGCTAGAATTTGACACAATGAAATCTGTCAGATCCCAAGTTAATCACATGCCTACTGACAAAAAATGTATATCAAGAGTAGCAATCCTCTCAATCATAATTCATTTACAAAATGCCCTGGCAAATGGAATTGCATTTAATCTGCATCACAATTTTAGGGCAGAATATATTTCAGTTCTCTGCAAAGGAACTGAGGTTAAGTAGTTTCTGTAAGGTCACACAGTAGTACGTGGTAAAGTTTCAGCCTCAACATGGCTTTGCCACTTGCAGAATTTTGAATTTAATCTTTCCAGAAAGCAAACAGAAACATCCAAGCAAGTCTGCTGTGTGGACTGTACCGATCTCCCATGTTCTTCACTTATTGTCATGTTGTGTGGGTTAGCATGCTGCTGAGATGAAGGAGCAAGAATTTCCTCTCCAGCATCACTCTTTGGAAGTGAGTGGCTTCTTCCCTACTGTCATGTTGAAATGTTCTATCTATCCCCTTCCACTACCTATGGCTGTTGGCCAGCTCTGGGCAAACGATCCCTAGCAACCTGAAAGAACACTCCCAGGGATGAGCTAGCAAACTAAAAGTGTAAGTCATGGCTCAAAATGAGTTTCCCTTTACTAACTTCATTCTGTGAACAGGAATCACATTCCAGTTTTGAAAGGAATTATGGGAGAAAATATGGTAAATGCTTAAACTTAAAAATAATTGTTATAGGAAAAGACACATTATTCTAAATTTCCCTCAGAATACTCCCTGCATTTTGAATGCATTTTTCTTGCCTTCTTGCCTCTCCCTGAAGCACCTTAGGAAGGCTCACTTACTGAGTCATTTCTTGTACTGTCATGGCTGCCTAAATGTCTTGAATCAATCCAGGGCATTTGTCTTTCATGGCCATTTTCCTATTGGGCAAGTCAGAATGTTCATCATGCCAGATCTGGAGCATCAGGTGAAAAGAAACAAAAAGTACTATTTTCTCATGCCATGCCCTTCTTTCCAGAGGATAGTGCTCTGCAGCAGTATTCACTGTATTTCTGATAACGCCTCAGAAAGATATGAAAGATTCCAGAACTGCTTCATAAAGAGTGATGATAGAAATGTGTTCAAAGCAAGGCTGAGTACTTTGGGGGTGATTGATGGCAACATTCACTTTTTATTGTAACAATTTTCTAAATTTTATACAGTTACGACATACCTTGGTCGTCTATTCTACTACTCCCCTCCTAATGCCATTATAGGAGGGGAACAACCTATAGCAGCCACAACCAACAGTTTTCTTCTCAAGAAATTACAGAAATGTCCAAGTGCCAGAGATACTGGAAGTTCAGCATATGATTTATTTCTAAGCACAACATTTTAAAAAGAGTAGAAGGAAAGAAGGCTAAAGAGACTGGAGATATATCCTTAAACACAACACACCAGGCAGGTAGCATAGGAGTGCTCCTACCTTATCATTGACTTTCTCATTAACTAACTCTGGAAATTAAACACAGTACTCAATTACTTGGGGTCCCATTGGACCAACATGAATGCTATAAACCCAAGGCTCAAGGTTTTATTAGCTAGTCATTGATAATGTCTTAAATTCTAGCAATGCCTTCCCAGTGATTGGTTTAAATATTTAATTAGTGTTTCATCACTAGAGGATTTTTGGCCACAAAGATATAACCTGTCATGACTTCTAAATCGCAGATAGAGTTTAGGTCATCAACACCCGAGCTCTGGAATCATCTTCCTATTGTAAATACATTAGTTTCTTTTTTCAACCTTTCCTTGATTACATCAAACATTTAACCCAAGAATACTAATTTTATTTAATATTTCCCCATTCAATTCAATCTTTCGCTTCTGGAACAAAAGAATCCTTCCTATTGTTTTAGTATCTAGAAGAACATTGAACAATATATCAGAGCTGTTGAACCAATCCCAACACTTCAAATTCAGTCTATATTAAGCTTCTGAGAAACAGTAATTTTCAGAGGCTCAATCTGCTATCCTCAGAAATGTCCTCTATAGTTCACAGCCTTGAAAAAGAAAGCAGAGCAATGAATGGCAGCTTGTTTACTGAATGAGACTTGCTCAAGAAAGAAATATTTCCCGTGGGTTAGCATTGAGCTAGAGAAACTGTCTACTCTGTGTCCTGGAATCAGTTAAAGGCGAGCACATGCTGCCAGCCTCAGAGTTCTAAGGGTGGGTCTTAAGTGGCTATTATTGAAGATGTTCAGTGATTACCACTACATGCTCGTTAGGCACCCTTTTCAAATTAACTCCCTTTCTAAGAAAATATTTGTCAATAAAAGCCTTGCAGCAATACTGCAGGTACACTGACTGTGCCTAGGGCTTTGCCTGAATCCCTTCTGAGGAGATTCATTGAATACTACCTTTAAAATTGTGTCAGGGAGGTCCTTCAGCCCAACTCCCAGTCTCCTTGTGATTGAATGAGGAAGAAAGGACAGAAAGTCTAGGATGTGTCCTATTTATTAGGTGAGCTATAGAGGAGATGCATGAAGGAAGACCTCCTTATGCACGTGATTAGGAAGGAAAAACAGCCTGTTTCTCAAGTGAAAAATATCTACATAAAGTGATGTCATGAGTCACAAGTAGTTAAAGCATGCTGGGAAAAATACTGCTTTGCACATTGTAGCTACCTCAGTCACTCTTAGGAATCTGAGGTTAGATCAAGTGGTGTGTGCAAGCCGTCACATGTCATGATGGCTTGTGGAAGGGGAGCTTTGGCATGGTCAGTATTTCTGGCCTGCCCTTGGAGGATCCTTTTTGCTAACTTGAGAACCTAATATGTTATAGGAGCTGAAAAGTTATGTGATTTCCCAAGGGAAGTAGATTAGTTCATTCCAAGTTCTAAAAAGAGCAGGATTCCCGACAGACGAGGAAGACTTTAAGTATTCCTTGATGACTCCTTTAGCTACAGAGAATTACTAAATTAAATAATCCGGGGACTCCTGTGTATAGCAGATTCTGATAAAGCATTCACTTCGAACTTGATATAATCTTATCACCTCCATCAGATTTTAGCATATAACTGAGAGGGGAAAGGTTATGGTGGTTTTTTGTTTGTATTTTTTCAAAATACAGCTAGAGATAGACGTTGCATCTTTGAGTGGAGTCACACAAGCTCTCCAAAGAAAACCTTGGTTCTACCTTCTAGCCAGAGAAGCACACATAGATGCTTCTCTAAACAAACACACATCTCACAGGTGGCCTTTCAGTGCTTAACTCTGATTTTTTCACATCGTAGCTGCTAAGCATTTTCAGGGTGATCCCCCTCCGTCTTCCCCTGTCATTTTGTTCCTTCTTAATATTCTCTGTCTGCAAGAGAGCTCTGTATTTTAAATATTTTAGACTCAGGAGCAGGAAATGTTTTCAGGCCTTGGATAACACTACCACTGCTAAGACACGAAGAGTTTAAAACATCTGTGATGCCAAACTTCAAGAAAAAGGAAAAGAAAAAATAGCAAAGCATTGTTTGTCAGACTGTCACTAAACATTGTCACTCAAAATCAGTCCCATTTGTATACAAAAACTTCTATTGCAGAGTCAAGAAAAGAAAAGCATAAGATTTTTTCTAAAAGAAAAAGAGATCATCTTTTTGAGCTACAGAATAGAATCTTTTAAATTACTCCCTGGGAAGGTTTGTAGGAAAAATAAATAACTCTTGAGGAAAATAGCAGTGCCTATTATGGGGCCATTTTTAAGGGTTCAAAACAGAGAGGAATACTGAAGTGCTGATTTTAAGGCACTGATTGTCATCCAGAGATGTATTTTGAACACAGGATTGGTATGTTTCAACGAAGGTCAAGGAAGTTTGCGTTAGCATGGGTCAGATAAATCAGCCAGGCTTTCCCAAACTTTCTGCTGATACATCCTGTGCTTCCTTGTTTCATGATTGGCTGCATGAGTGAGGGAGTGATGACAGCAAAGGTCACATCTCTCTTCTTGGTTCATTTTCCTCATATTTACAAAGGCTTCACCTTCCTTGGAAGTACCGGGGACCAAAAAATGCTATGGCTACCATACCTCGTGGGAAATCGATGGCATGGAACTTGTGAACTTCTTTATCTACTTAGGATGAAAGAGTGAAGATTTGTGTGCCAAATTGCTTAAAGCCTAATTATTGCTGCTGTGAAATCAACATGACACAATAAAATACATAGCCCATTCCTAAGAATGGGACCCTCTGTCCCCTTCTCTTCTCATTAGTGGTGACCTTACTTACAATCGTATTCAAAGGCAAATTTTATGGAAGACTCAAAATCATCTTCTGTTGCCATAATCAGAGCAATTCAGTGCATGACTAAAATTGGTGTTATGAGGCAGTAGTAAAGAAATTTGACTTCACAAGAGGAAATTATGAATTTCTTAGAATTCTTTGAGGTGGAAAATAGGCATAGAGATAAAGGAAAACCCATAGATGCATTCTACAAAGTCTTGAAAAAGCACTTTTGAAAATGTTCCACACCAAGAGTTGCTAATAAATGTAAATGCTATATTCCTAGGGTGAAGGAGTATTCTTTTTATCTCAGAAAAGGAGCTTGCTTAAGAGAGAAAAAAATGCTCAAAAACACAGGGTCGTTTCTTGTCTAGAAAGACTATATAAGGGGAAAGAGATAGGGTTCCCTGGGGTTAATTTTATAATGGGTTATGTTTAACATGCTCACTGCATGGAGTGCATGAACAGTGGAGTTCACTGACAAGGCTCCCTACTAAACATTTATTTTAGTAGGTCTCAGGTGTGACTCAGGAGCCTATATTTAAACAGCTTTTTCAGTATTGGGATTGAACCGGGGCCTGGAACATGCTGGACAAGTGTTGTAACATTGAACTATGTCCCCAGCCCTTTTTTATTTTGGGATCGGGCCTCACTATGTTAACCCGGAAACCCTGCAAATTTTGATCCTTCTAGGTAGTTGAGTGTGTGTCACCAGCCCTGGCTTATTTTTAAATCTTGATGGATGTAATCATAACTAATTCCTCTTATGCCAGGCAGTAACCTGCCATTTCTTCTAATGGTCTTGCTATATATTTCTGTCCCCAATGCATAGGTTAGGATACTGAAGTACAGAGTAGTCAGTGATTTCTTCAAAAGCACAGTGAGTAGGCAGAGCTACAAGTAGATGTCATCAACCTGTTCTTGTACGGCTTAAGAGAAGACAGTCATGGATAATTCTTCACTAAAAATGCTCTTTTGGAGCATTTTGGAGGAGTTGGCAACTCCTCCAAAAACACCTTGAGGACCATGACTTCTACTGAATGTAGTCCTCCAGGGTTTGATTTATTAATCTTTGCAAAAGTATTTGTTAGCCTTCAGTGGCTGTTTATTTTAAGGAATTGGCAGCCCATCCTTAAGATGGCATGGTTTTCTTCTCTGTTGCTAGTCAGGAATCCATTCTCTTCATTCTTTTCCTCTCTCTCTCTCTCTCTCTCTCTCTCTCTCTCTCTCTCTTTCTGTGTGTGTGTGAATGTGTTCATAAAGATTCAGGCAATGTCACAGAAGCTTAGTAAACAGAAATAATGGAACAAAGAATAAAATTGTGAAGTTATGTTTTAAAGGAGTACCTCTATTTTCAAAGGAGAAAAACACAAACAAATCAAATGTTCAGGGAGTAGATGCAATATTAGGGGACCAGACAGAACAAAACTGTCCTTATTTCTTTTTCAACAAGAATTGTCTCTCCCAGTGATAATAGGGAGCAAGTGTGGATAGAGGAAATAGAGACTAATCTTACCTCAAGACGGCTTTAATCAAAGGAATCAAGTTTGTGCCAAGTCCTGCTTAGAGATAGCTATAAGCTACCAGAAAGGGTCAAAACTTTAAGGATTTCTATTCATTTGTGAAACTATGTTGCTGTATAACTAACCATGCTGCCAATTGTTGTATAAGTGTTTCATTTGGATATCTTTTCTTACCAACAGAATTAGATGTATATAAAGAACATAAGAAGGACTTTTGCTATTCTCTTTCCTCTCAAGCCCAAAACAGGTCTAAGCATTGAGAATTGAACTGAAGTTAACCGGATACAGTAAATTAATTTATCTTTAACTTAGCCATTGCCATCCTTGTGACCTAAAAAGCGATGTGCCACATGCTGTTCTTCAATTGAAAATTGCAACTATTTTTCAGTTAATTAAGTTAGATCAAACAAATCGCAATCTGTATATCACATATTACCTCTGTACAAATATCCTTTCAGAAGTGCAAGTCTTGCTCTCAGCTATACCTGAGAATAATCATATTATTGTAGCCATCAAATGAGGTTAGCTATCAAAAAATGATGGGTGCAATATTCAGAGGGAATTACTCATTAAAATAAAGAAATAAAAGCTTAAGCCTGGTCCAAACAAAATACCTTTGCATGCTGTGGACATCATTTTTACGTGGGTATCACAAATTCCCCCAAAGCACTACACACCTTTTGCATTATACTTCGCAGTAGTTGAGCCCTGTGTAGCATAAGAAAAAGCAAAGCAGAAACAAAACTCCTTCTGATGCATTTGGTAACTTCTCAAACAAACAATCTGAGTAGTTCAGCATGAGTATATATTTACTACAAAGCTTAGCACATTTATTCTAACATTTCCCCACCTGGCAAAACTGGGTGTAAGTGTCTTCTGAAATCAACAAGCAATACTGCCTGTGTCCCATGGTGGCACCTTTGTAGCCCGCGCATACTCGCAGGGATGGGACAGAGGGGTGGTGCTGGAGGTGGCGATGACCCGGGTATTGATGTAGACATCGCAGGGGGAGAGTTGGACTCTGGGGCTTCACATGGAGAGAAGCAGATAAGAGCCAGGAGAAAAGGCTGTCATGTTGGCTCGCAAGAGCCGCCGCCGAATCAGAGAGCAGACCGGGTCTCATTGGAGGAGCTCCTTCTACGGCACCTAACCCTGTCATATTGAAAAAAAAAAAAAACTGTAAATGTTCTTCTCTCCAGAAATTGTCCGCCCATTGCAGCTAATCGAACACACACGCACCAACACGGACCTGCTCTCCTGCTATTACCCGAGGCGCCTGGGCGCACAAACCAGCTCCAGAGAGCGCACACGGAAACACACACACACACACACACACACACACACACACACACACACACACACACACACTCCGGGCCTGCTGGTGGCCTGAGCTTGGAAGTCACAGATTCCCTAGGAAATCGCCATCGGCCCTGGAATTAGTGTTCCTCGCCCTCCACTAATTACAACTTCTCGGCACTTTGGTGAAGCGATGAATCCCGCCCAGCTCAGCGCTGCCTCCAGGTCTCCGTTCTATTTTGGTCTCCAAGCTCCTCTGCGGGAAAACCAGGTTTGAAAGTCTTATTTGCTTTTCCTTCGTAGTTTGGCATGGGGGCCGGGAGAGATTAGTTCAATCGAACTCCGAGATCCACCGCCACCGGTCCCAGACCCGACCAGCGCCGGTACCGGTGCCGGGTGTGCGACTCTGCCGGCGCGAGAGCCCCGCAGCCCTCTCTGAGCCTCCGAGTCCCGCGTCGTCTCCCCGCCTCTCCCGCCCCACCCCTCTAGTGTCTCGGCGCCAACTAATTTTCTCCTTTTCTCTTGCAAGATCAAGAGAGAAAGCAAGCCAGCGCCTGGCTTCGGACTCTAAGCTGCGCGCAGCTCGAGCGCGGGTGGGTCGACCCCGAACCCGCGTTGGGCTCCTCGCTCGGCCAGTATCCACCGAACCGCAGCCAGGGGCGGAACCCGAGTTAACACAGAGGCAGGTAAGGGCGCCGCGCTGCCCACTTCTTTGCTTGCCCACGCCGGAGTCCCTGTCCGCCGGGCTCCTCCTGGCGCAGAGGTCTGGGTTTGGGGGAATTGGAGGGGATCCCCCACAAGTGAGATTTCCTAAAGGAAACTTTCGCTTCTGGGGAGGGCTGAGGGCGGCGGTGGTGGGTTTGGGGAAATGAAGAAACAGCGTGGGGCGTGGGCGCGATCACGCGGGTCAGTGTGTCCGGCAGCATGTGCAGCAAGCAGCTAGCTCCAGCCTCGCCCCCTGCTGCAGCGTGACACCCCCTCTGCTGACCCCAGCCCCTGTCTGTGGCCGCCCTTCCCAGATACCCTCATGGGAAAGACAGGAGAGCTTTGCTTCTCGCCCCTCAAGCTCCTGAGGTCTGACCGTGTCGTCTCTCTTAGGGGTGGAGGCCCTGATCGTCCCCATTCTGCACAGTCCCCGACTGCGCCTTTGAACAGCCCCTCAGGGCTGGAGGGAGCTTTAGTGATGTGCCCCAGGGCCTCGGCCAAGATTGCAGGGGTGAATAAAAATGGGGAAAGGTTTCCAGGACAAAAGCGAGAGAAGCCTTCCTTAGGCGACTCTATACTGTATCTACAGAGTGCACCAGGCTGGTATCTGCCGAGGCCGGGAATCGGGCTCCAGTCTGAGCCACTTTGGACCCTGAGGGCAGCTTTGCCATGAAACCAGTGTGGGTCCTGAACCACCTCGGGGTGCTATGGGGCCCTACACAGGAGAAACCTGAGCCTCAAATGTCTTCCGAGGTCCACACTTGCAAATCTGAGCAATCCAGCTAACTTGTGGCTCGCAGGACCCGCGAGGTGCTGTCCAAGCCCTGCGGCGCACAGAAGGCATAGAGATTCCACCTGTGCGCTCTGCCTGGCGCCCCTAGGGTGCCCCCTGCGAGTCTAAGGAGCTCACCTAGCACCGCGCTGGAGGGCTGAAAATTCTCTCAAATTACTGACCCAGAGCGGGGCTCACACACACACACACTCGCCGTGTGCCTTCGGCTCCTTTTCCCTTCTGTGCTTCCTGCCTGCCCTTCGCTGTCCTGGAGGCTGCCCTGGGCCACGGAGCTCGTCCAAGGGAGGCTCGACTGACCCTTGGCTGTAAGCCCAAGGATCTTGCATGTGTGAAACTGTCCGCGGAGCGCAGAGGCAGGGAGAAGGGAGCCGGGACATGGAGGTAAACGCAGAGCGCAAGCAGAGCTGCCCACGGACCTATCACCCAAGCCGCCCTCTGGTGTCCTTATGTCGGTTCACAGCCACAGCAGCAAGTCTGTGACTGCAGCCGCCGGGCCCCAAGTCTGCCCTCCCGCCCGCTCCCGACTAGACCGCGATGGCGCGTTGCCTCTGCTCCTCACGCTCCGGAGTCCTCTGCGCTGACTTTCTATTTTACTATCCTCTCGTCTTTATTGTTTTGCTTTTATTTATTTATTTATTTATTTATTTATTTATTTATTGCTCTTTTCTTAGTGCTGGGAGGCAGTGGGTACATAGCAACCTCTGGCGAGTCCGTTCCCTGGTACACGCAGCCAGAGAGAAGAGCACTGTCCCCACGCTGTGCCACACACCCGCCTGCGCTCCGGCGCGCAGCACCGCCGGAGGGGGTACACAGCCCAGATCCGGAGGGAAACCCGGGGCGACTGGGAAGGCCTCCAGAATAAGTGAATCTGGAGTGGGGGTCTAAAGAGGGACTCTCTGAGGCTCCAGCAGTGTGGGACTTAGAGGGCACTGAGGCTGCAGTGTTCTGGCTGAGGTCCCCACCCTGCCCAACCTAATGTCCCTGGCAGAGCCACCCGGGGAAGTCCATGACCCAGTGTGGGGCTGGTGCAGCCTATCCCTTCTCGCTTTGTAATTCTGTCTTCCTGGGATGGCAGAGAGCTAGAAGAGGAGCAGTTTAAGAATTCTAGGTTAATGAACTCTAGACTGTGAGGCAAAGGCCCTTGTACTTTATTTGCTGGCAATCGATATATACACATACATCATCTCGATAACTTTATGGCTCTAGATATGCATAATAACAGGTACAAGTTTTCATTGCTAAGCAAATGACAGGAGCATTGGTACACCGAAGTAGAAAGCACTGACAGTTAGGCCTACCTTTGCCATCTCTCTGGGATAGCATCAGAAGCCCTGAGGACTGCAGAGCCAAAGCAGTTGATAAGGCCAGGAGACCGTTTCATCTGCACAGTACTAGGCTACAGCTCAGCAATCAGACTTATGAGAGACTTTGGTCAAGTCGGTGGAAGAATTCTGTGCTGTTCCAGTTTGGAAATGCAACAACCAGGCATTGACTGTATTGATACTGAAGTAAATAATCATGCCAACCAGAACTTAAAAATACAGCTCAACTCCCACAAAGGCAGGCAAGATTCGGCCAAGTTATTTTATCCTTGTAAAGCTCTGTGAGTGAGGTAGAGTGGGGATGTGGGCACCCAACGTTCAGAGTGAGCTGCCTGACAGATGTGTTGTCTTCCTGAAGAAGAAATAGATGTTTGTTTATCCAAGTGTGCCTGAGGGTGCCTGGAGGGGTGTGGAGTCAGAAAACATGGATCGGGCGTCCCTCTCACACTCCAACCCGAGAGTGCACAGAGAACATGTGAGAAGCTCTGTGCTGACTTCTGTGTCAGATGTGCAAGAGATTAGCAGTGCAAACACAGGCAAAGACCCTTTTGGAGTGAGTTTGCAGAACCTCTCAGTTTGGTGGGGGCTGGATATTTCTGTCTTTGTGTTTGAAACACACAAACAAAACCCACACTACCCTAAATGCACCTCTAGTTCCTTCTTTACCAGAGAGTCTGCAGTCTATGCAGCTGGATGCATTCAAGAGCCCTGGTTTTCCAATCCCAGCACTGCCAGCCCCCAGGTCAAGGGCACAAGGAGAATAGACAACCTCACAGGCAGGAAGAGAAGCACTCAGGGTCTGGCCTGCTAGCTGGTGGCTGGGGACTGAAAGTGTGGCTTCCAATTGTCAGTGACCTACAGCAATGACTTAAATTAAATGAGTGCAGAAAAGAAAAAGAAGAAATCAAGGTATAATGAGGGGGGAAGTGAAGATGGAATGAGGGGAAGAAAAAAATAAAAAGAGAAATCACTGAGGGCAAGAATCCTACATGGCTGGGTCCACAGATGGCTGCTATGATTAGGGTGTAAGAAAATGCCCTTCAGTGATTTCCTGCGCAAGACCCCCTAAGTCCCACTCCTAATCCTATCTTTAAAAAAATCTCTTCCTTTTCAGAAGTGAAATATGAGCTGCCTTTTCTCATGGTTTCCCCAGTGACTGGTTTTCTCTGTTGAAAGAGATTCACCATTTTATGACATGGGCTGCCTGTGTCGCTTTCCTCAGATGGACCCTTCCTATGAAAGACTGTCTCTGTTGTCCTGTGGCAGTTGACGGCTGTGTTCTGTTCCTCATCGTCTATCCCCACTCTGCTTCCCTTTGGTTCACGGAGCAGATGCTTGTGCTCCTTTCTCCAAGGGTCAGCAATGAATCACCCCAGCCACGCTGGATCTGGTGTGGTGACGGTCTGTGTTTTGTGTGGGCTGAGGGCAGCTGGCCACCTCTCAAGGGACATGCATTCTACAAGTCTTAAGTCTCTGGCAGCATCCAAGCAACCAACCTGTATTATAGTCTCTACTACTTTACTTGGTGCTTCATCCTCTCAATTGAAGGCAGTAGCAATATAGCCTCAGAACTTACTAAATCTTGGTGGAATGGATAAATAGATGATGCCATTTTCTCATTTTCTCATTGCTACTATCCTATGAAGTAAAGGCTCTTTTCCTGATTTTACAGAAGAGGAAGCCAGCATGCGGAAGGGTCCAGTAATGGCCCATGGTCGTTTGGTCATACAACTGCTAGGATGTAGTTTGCTGGACTCCAGAGTCCTTGGTCTTGATGCTGGTGTGTTATCTATAGATAGTTGTATCATTTGTTTCCCTATGTTTAGGGAAAGCAAAACTGTGGTATTCAGAGTTCAGTGATGTCTGCTCCATCTGTTTAATTCAACTAGATTTCCAAGCAACAAAACATTCCCAATCCATGCGGCCAGTGATACCCCAGCAGAGGAGGACAGGGGGCCCCAAATAACATTCTGAGAAGTGTCATTTCTATCTCTCATCTCTCCTGAGATCTTACTAGGGAGATTTTCTTGTGCCCAAGGTAGAGTGAAGGGGAGTTTTGATATTATCTACTTCAACTCGCGGAAAGTGTTCAAGTGGATAAACAGGCTTCCCAAAGTGACACAGCAAAAGAACACATCCAGGCCAACTTCTCATCGCTCTTTCCTGTGCTGTGCTGAAGTCTCCCTTACTATTGTTGGCGCTGAAAGTGCTGAGTTTCTATGGATCCATTGAATTTTAGTCGCAATGGGTTGTCCACCTCTGCTCTGGAAGGCATGATGTGGCTTTGTGAGTTGCTGTGGACGAAAATGTGGTAGATTCTGCTTGCCTTACTCCTGCTACGCTGCATTTTTTTTACTTCCATTTTTTCTTTTTTTGGCACATGTGCCATCTCCTTTTATACTATGACCTAAATATACAATCATCTTAACTGGTGCTGTTACCATGGTAATGTTTCATGGTAGATAAGGGTACACACTGAAAAATCGTTTTCTCCCCTTCCCCATTAGCAATGGAATTCTCTCCTCTACCCTTCAGCCTGTATCCAAGTTTTCACTGACTGGCGCCCTCTGGTGTTCACTAGTGAGAAAAAGCCTGGTTGACTAGGGCAAGGTCTTGATTTTTTTAGGGTTGGGGGGGTTTCTATTTTGATTACAGTTTAGAATGAATATAAATTAGACAGATTTTTTTTCTTGATATAATTAAAGCAAAGAAATTAGAAGAAGATATTTCTTGTCTTGGGCATTTAAAATCCTGTTTATTTATGCAAAGTTCTAAAAAGTTACAGCAAAGGGAGGGATATTGCTTTCTTTCCATGCTTAATATTGTTGTGATAGTGTTTTCATGGGAGAGAGACGAAAGGATGACATTCAGATGTCTCTCAAAGAGGAATCTAGTAGGATATTTTCTGGGTCTTAGTCTTTAAGATTTTGAAATGGAAATGTGCAATATTTAGCATGGGGATCTTTTTCTTGATGGAAATCTTTGAAAGTTTTTGTATGCTTGTACGAATCCAAATACCAATCTGCAGATTACCATTAAGTATGAGTGACACAATGAACTAGACGTGAGGCTACTGTGCCAGAAGCACCTCTTCTTCCTCCCAGTTCTAAGCCACCCTCCATCTGTCAGCAAGGGGAAGCAACCCCACCCTTCAGCTGTGTCTAGACTCCAGCCCTCTTCCCTGCCAGCACAGCTTTTAGGAAATCCAGCCCCGCTCACACTCAGGGTACCACCAGAGCCATATGTGTGTGTGGCTGGCCTCCCACCTTCCGATCTTTACCTCATACAATGTATTTCTCTCACTGCCAGGGTAACCTTTCTAAAATTCAAATCTGAATGTGTGATTCACTTGTTAAAAATTCTTTAGGGTTGCTCAACTGTTTTGGATAATCCCTGAAACTGAAGGCACATGAGCTCTCCTTTAGCTGATTGAAACCATTTTGCCTACTGGTGCTGTGCCAATCATTCCTTCATTCTTTTATTCCCAAGAGCAGGGCACAACCAAATAGTTTACTAGCATGACCAGTGCCAGGTAAATGCAAAATAAATGTTAGGTAATATATCTTTTTCTTCTTTATTCCCTTCCACCTCTTCTTTTCCTTCCTCCTTTTCATGAAGCTTTTTATTATTCTATCAATAAGCAATGCCAAGCAGCATACCTATTATCTTACGTAAATAATAAATATAACAATAATGTGATATTGCTGGCATTTAATATTCAGTTTAAAGATCTCTGAGGATTTGCCTGAATGGTTTTCCTAATATTAAACTAAATTATTTACAAAATTAAAGTGCTGTGCAACTTAGATGACTTTATTTGTCAATGATAGTATAGCAGCATCTACAACTGGCTAGAGGTACGGATGGAGTCTGATGTAAAAATCAGGCCATTTTTTATGAATGATGACAAACATGCACTTAAAACATATTAGCAGTAGGGAGATTTACTTCTTAACAATTAGTTTTCTCTTTCCCAAATTTTTTGCACAGTTTGAAACCCTACATAAGAGCATAGTCTCTCTCCTATTCTTGTACCTAACAAGCTATAAACATCTTTACAGGCTAAATACAAGTTTAAGTTCAGATTTTCAGCACATGGATAATGGCATAGCAACAACAAAACCAAGGATCTGTTTTTATGGGATAAATGAAAATAAATAATCACAGTTTGGTAGTGGGGAAGTGCTTTGGGAGTGGTCTATATTTATTGGATTCAAAACAAACCACAGAAACTCTTGTATGAGGCTGAGAACCCCATATCCCCTTCTTGGAAGAATTTTTTTTTTAATAGTCTGTATCCCTAGCCAGTGCTTTTGAACGACAAGTTTCTGAACTGGTTACATCCCCACCATCTTCTAAGAAGTCTTTTAAGGGAGACTAACTCACAGGCTGAATACCTAAAATGCTTTATGCCTCTTGAGGAGATTATGAGTCAGCAAATTTGAGATGACTCCCAGGAGTCTAGAGTTTTAACAAGCACCTGCCTTGACCCCGGAGTGGCTAATCATCAGAGAACATTTTAAATAACAGAATGCAGAACTGGAAGCTTTTTAATCGAAGGGGAAAGGAGAGTTCCCACCTCTCACGCTGCTACCAGGGTTATCGTAGGAGCTTTCTGTCCCCTGTGTGCCCTCAAGGCCCAGGAAGAGGGCTTCCTCGGGCCAAAGGATGTTTTGATTTCTGGACAGGTTGTAGAGTGAGGGATGGGTGGTACTGCCCGAGGAAGCCTTAAAGAAGCTTCTCTTCTATTTTATAGGAAAGCTCCACATCTGATTGCTTTGATGGCCCACAGTTCCATCTCGGTGCACTTCCTTCTGTCCTCAGGGTGGGTACAGGTCACATAAGAGAGCAGTAGCTTGCTTTGTTCAAAGCTGGCTTCATTCTTCCTCAGGCCACAGCCCCTCTCATTCTCTTTGATGTCTTCCCAGACCATGTAGAAAGCCCCCGTGTGCTCGCTCCTGTGGAATATTCTGTCTAGATTTTCATCACAGATCTTCCTGGATCCAGCACCTGGGCCTTTACTTTTTCCTTTCTTCCAACCTGGGGGAAGGAGTTAGTGAGAGAGAGGAATGGTGTTAGATGGTTTTTTTTAATATTAGTTTTATTAAGAAAGAAGTTCAATGTGTTAGATGTTAATAGCGATACATTTAGCCCTTTGTGTTGCAAAGCATTAGACTGCTGTTTCCTCACAAGCAACAGGAATGTTACCATAATTTTTCCTGATGCTATCATTGACTGTTAATCAAGAAGATAATTTTTCTGTTTTCATAAATCAGATAAGCTTTCTCTTGCCTCACTACCCAAGCAAAAGGAATAAATAAATAAGATAATGTAGGAAGATGAGCTTTATTTTTTTTATTAAGTAAGTACCAAAGAGCTCTATTCAAGGGACAGCAGGGGGACCTAAGGGGTTATCAGAATCCTAATTGCCCTCAGTCTTCTGAAAAGTTAAGAACAGAAAACTTGAGTGATAGAAAGAGTGAAATAATTTGCACACACATTTTTATATTGCTCAACTCAATGGAGGTTTTCTCATCTCTGTACCTTCTTTGGTAGTGTTACACAGGGAAGAGGTTTCTGCCCATAGCCAGCATGGAACACAGGACGCATCAGCAGAATTCTCCTTCACTGTGCTCTTTTATTTAGATAGCATGAGAACACTTTATTCATTTAGAGAGAAGACCTGAAGTGGCTGTAGGGCCCACGTGTTTCCTAGCTAGGTCCGCCGTTTCCTGCTTTACACTCAAAATTACCTTTTGATTAGGTTTTATCAGTAAAGCTGGTGGTATGTTTTCAAATATAAGCTTAACTATTAAAGATACTTTCATATCAGCAGGTGTCACTGAAAGGTACCATAAGGTATCCCATTTTGCTTTGATTCTAAAGCATGACCAGTTATGTTTTGTGACGGGCTACTTCCACGTTAAGCGAAACTTCAGAATTGTGAATGAGCTACATTTCTGTGACAATAAAAAGAAAAAAGAAAAAGTGAAACAACAGCTGCTGTCTTTCTACGTCCACAAAATTTTAGAACCTCTGCTCCTATAACTCTCCCCCACTGTGTTGGTAAATTCTTATTATTGTAACTCCCTAAATAGAAATTGTAGCTCTTTTGTGCAAATATCTTAGCCTAAGTGTGAGTTTATGGCTTTGGCATGAATCCCACATCTGAGGCCAAAGCTCAGTTTTTAAATGTTTGTTTTTGTCTTGCTTTATTATACTGTAAAGCAGTTTCCTATGAAGACGTCTCATTATATTTCTGTGGGGTCCAGCTCTGAAAAAGTCAAGGAAGAAAAGAGCTCAAAGAAGGAATCGGGATGGTCCCACTCCCAGTCAGTGTTCCCACAGTGACAAGAGGACTAAGTGGAGTTTCTGTTAGAACCAAGAGTCTCACGTGAGGTCTGTAGGTCCAGTGTCACAACCAGGAACTCAGTGTAGTTCAATTATAGACTTCAGTTTTGGAAGGAAAGGGGACTTTCTTAGTCCTTCTAATGGCTCTCTATGGGATTGGAGGTGAAAGGAGTATTAGCAAGATTTTCAGTATGTAGTGTCTGAGGCTGAGAATATGATTTTATGGATGGTTATGAAATGTTAATGGACTGGACATTTCTGTCAACTAGGGAAACACTAAGTGTTGTAAAATGTTATTTGTTCTCCTTTTAGTATTTAATAATGCCGTAACAATATCCCTCCTCTGCACACCAGTTGCTATTACTTAATGCTAACTTCTGCACTGCAGATGCGCAAACAAAAGACCAAAAGACTAATTGCTGGAAGGGATGAACCATCCGTGGATGGAGACTAATTCTGCTCTTGTTTGTATGTCCATTGTCAGCTCTAACTACTTGTTTGCATGCTCTGAGCCTCCTGAGAATCATTAGTGTCTTTTGGTAAATAATACCAGCTAATTTTTTTTTACAATTAATTGAAATTTCACAGTCTTGCATTTCAATATCAGTCAATATTTTTACACACTGACACTTTTAATCAAGGATTATCTTTCACAAGGGAGCTACAATGGGGCCCTAATTAATTAAAGTGATAATTGTGCCTCTCTCCCTTGCAGTTTGTTAACTTACATAACGCATTCTGTAGGAAATTCACTTTTTTATCACTGCCTTTAAAAACTCCTCCATTTATATGGAAATACCTTGACTTCTGTCTCTGTAGGAATTTATGGAAAATTCAAATTATTGTTCTATTGTCTAGCAGTGATACGGAGGGGTCCTATTTGTTTCCATTGAGTTGCTATATTTGAATAAATAAAATCATATCTCTGTATCACTGCAGTGTTTGGATTGAATGCAGGAGGTCCTTTTCGGGGAAGAAAAAGAGGTTGTCATATGGCTCCAGCTTCTATGCCCATAGCTTGTTTGAGCTTCTTTATCACCATGCACGTTCCCTGGTCCACTCCTCTTGGATCTGGTTTTCCTCTCTCAGCCTTCAGTTTAATAGCTCCTGTTTCTTTATAGCTTTTCTTCAGTGCAGAAGCTTTGTTATAGTTTCAGTCTGGTTTAGTTCCAGTAGTTCCAGTAGGCACTGAGTCTCAATTGTTGTCTGTAATTGAGAGGCCTGCTCTCTTCTTCTCTAATAAACACCACTCCCATCCCCTTAGTTGGGCACTTCTTGGTGTCTGAAATATATTTTTAGATGTAATTGATGGCAACTCTAAATCCATAAGGTGTTTTTCCTAAGACATGGGGCTATTAGTCCACTTATCTAAAGATATCTGCTTGGTTTCTTTTCATTAAATTAGTTGGACTTACTTATTTCACTGCAGAAAACATTGCACTAGGTTTTAAAATTATTTCTTCTAAACCTATGAATTCTCACTTTACTTTTCCAATAGTACTGAAAATAAACTTGATACTAAGAGGTTTGTCATCCAAACTTCAATTTATTTATGCTTCCTTACTACATGCAATTACTAAAGGATACTTTTTTTGCTGCAATAGATTTTTTAAAAGTAGACTTTTTAAGTTCATAGCAAAATAAAGTGAAAGATATTGAGAATTCCTAGACTCTGTCCTCGCACGCAGAATGCCCTCCTCCATGTTCACCATCTCCAACTAACATGATCCAGTCGTCACAACTCATGAATATCCACTGATAGAATCATCATCAACCGGACTCCATAGTTTGCATTAGGCTTCCCCTTAGAAGTACATTGTGTGAGTTTGACCATAGGTTTGCCATGTGTTATGGTTTGTATCAAGTTGTCCTCTCAAAGCCTAACCCAGCCATGGAGCAGCTTTTGGAGTGTGAGACTGATTATTGTGGTTGTGTGGGTGCTGCACCCAACCTGGGACAGGTAATCTGCATTATAACGTGAGGAGGGGAGAGCTGCTAGCTAGCTGCCTGAGAGGCTTTCTCTCACTCTGCTTTTGCTCTTTGCTGTCAATATGAAGGGCTGTTCCATGTCAAGTGCTGCTCTGCCTGGGAGCCAGCTGAGGATGGAATGAAGCCTCCAGTAACTGTGAGATAAATAAACCTTTCCTTCCTTAATTTTAGATGTTGCCTATTTTGTCTCAGCAAAGAGAGAAGAGTAACTGAGACGTGTATCCACCATTTTAACACTGTAAAGTGTATTTCTGCTGTCCGGAAAATTCTCTTTGTGCTACTGATTTATCCATGTCTCTTCCTTAACTGCTGACAGCCATTCATCAATTTATTTTATCATTTCTGATTTGCCCTTTGCTAGGAGGTCAAACATGTAGAATCACATAGTTGCCTTTATGGACTGATTCATTTCACTCTGTAAAAGTAGATTTAATTTTCTTCTACTTCTTTTTATGGCTTGATACTTCATTTCCTTTTATGGCTCAGTAATATTTTGTTGGAGTAGTTTTGCCTTTTGGGATTTTTAATCAAGAAATGTCCTATATTTCTCTCTAAAGATAAATTTTAGCTATACATTAGAAAAATAATTTTCCTTTAATAATGTACATTATTTTGTTCTTGCACTGGATTTTCTCCAACCTTCATTTCCACATCAAAAAATTCTGGAACTTTCCAATAAAAACCACAGAACTCACATTCTGAGTATTTTAACTCTCTATTTTTTCTTTCACATGCCCTGCCCATATTTCAGTCATTAGTGAGAAAACAGATTATTAGTATTTGGCACCTCATGGGTTTTATTAAATTATTTTTACCCTTACAAGATATTGTTCTAATTCAGATAACAAAAATTATTTGCCTCTTTGTTGAAGGATTTACATGTTTTTGTTTTGTTTTGGGGTGTTTTGTGGGTTTTTTTTTCTCTATTTTGGCAACTCTTCCTATCCCTTGTGTTTTAATTTAAGAGGAGGAAGACTTGTTTATTTTTTTATTTTTCTTCCTCAGCTACCCAAGACACAGCTAATATGTTCATGATGAAGCTAAGTAAAAACTCTGTCAACTTAATAAAAGACCATTTTATTAAAGCCCATACTGACCTCTAAATAAAATAGCATAAAATAACATTTATTTATGAACAACAGACTATTATTTCTATTTGAAAGGTCCTATAAGTTTACTTAGTATCTGTGTGCCTATGTGTCTACCTTCCACTTTGGGGACAACTCATGCTTTTTGATATGGTGGTCTGATCGCTTGACCATTGAATACAGAGACTTTGCCCTGGATAGCTAATGGCATCCCTTGTCTGGCTTGATGTTTACTGCTTTCACTTAGGCCTACATTTTATGTCACACATGTACTTTGTATTCAACTCTTTTTTATGAGCAGAATATATTTATTGAGAGAAAGAAAGCTCCTGTCCCAAGAGAAGGACAGGAAGGGGCGAGGAGGCCAAGGGAGTAGTTCCCCCCTATTCAACTCTTTTATACAGTAAAATTCTTATGAATATTCTCTGATTTCATCAGAAGAAATGTAGCTTCTAAGAGGAGTTCTTGTCTTCCTTTTCTCCTTTTCTCAGTTTACTTCTCATATTGAATCTGATATCTAACTGGCAAAGAGAAGAGCTCAATAAATATTATTTAATAATGATTTTAGACCACCGTCCAACTACTTCATTGTACACTTGTTCGTGTCATCATATCAAGTTATCATTTTCCTGAGGTAGTTCAAAGAAAGTCTTTCTAGGTAACGTTTACCATTTAGCACAAATCTTCCAACATTTTTCTTAGCCTGAGCAAGGATTTCTTCAGCCAGTCTTGCAGCTATATCATAGTATAATTTTGTTTCAGGTGAATCTAGTGAGGCTCAAGCATGTGAACTCTATAGGCATCCAATCTTTTAGCTCTGATATAGGACACATATTAAAAGAAATTTTAGTAGCAATAGATCATATACAATTTTAACAGACTCTTTTATTTGCAGTTTTGTTCTTACTGAGACAAAATACTTGATACCCAAAGTTGAAGGAGGAAAGGTTTATTTACATTATAGGCTGTAGGAGTTTCTGGTCATAATTGGCTTGGCAGAGGGGCATTACAAAGGAAAAGTTTGTGACAAGCAGAACATAGCAAAAGCAAGCAACAAGGAACAACCACAGCTCGTTCTATCCCTTATATCTTATTCAGGCTAGTTAGGGTGGGTGTCACTCACACCCAAAATCCTAGTGCTCTTGCTCCCAGCATTGTACCATGAATCAACTCTAGCATCACACACTGTAGATCCAGCCCTCTCTTATAAAATCTCACCTGTAACTGCATGAGGCTTTGGGGGACATCTAAGCACAAGCTATACATTTCACCTTTTACCCCTCCCCAACAGCTTAAGCATATTCCTTTTACAAAAGGCCTTCAGTCCATCTCCAAGAGTTACCAGAGTTCTAACAATTTCAGCATTTCCAAAAGTCCAACTCTAAAGCTTCCTTTGAGATTTAAGGGAAATTCTTAGCTGCAAGCCTCTGTATAAATGAAAATAAAGTTAAGCACTTCCAATATTTAATGGCACAAGATAAATATTTCCGTTCCAAAAGTTATAAACCAGGGAACAGCAAGGAATGGGAACAAAGCACGATCAAAATCCAGCAGGGCCAACATTAATTCCCAAAGTTCCACTTTCAGTATCCAAGGTAATCCGTGGTAAACTGAGAAAGCCAGAAGGCTTGAGTGGTTCCACCCCCACATTACTTCTGGTGGTTGTAGTTCTCATGAGTTCTTTCTTTGGGTGCTTTACTCCTCCATGCTGATTCGACAACCCATCTTTCCAGCTTCTTTAAACTTCTAGAGTCTCCACTGCACCTTGGGCTTCACACTTACAGCTTCGCATTGTCCTATCAGAGACAAACTACCTGAACTCCAGGACTTCTGAAATCTGGGTGAAAGCCTTCCTGTCTCAACAACTCTTGCATTTTTCATGTACCTAAAGCCATAACTTCCTGGTTAATGTCATGATCTGCTGCCAGTTGGGGCAGTAGCAAGGATTCCTTCTCTCTTGGCTCTGCAGGTCCAGTGGCTATGAGCCAAATCCTAGGGAACAACTTCCCTAGGTTGTCACCATGCTGGAACATGATGCTCTTGGACTCTTCTTGGAGCAGTCTTTCACTTCTGAAATTTTAATACTGCAAAGGGCAAATTCCCACTGCTTTTTGTGCTACCCTCTGGCTATATTTGTATTCTTTTGACACTTCTCAGCAATCAAGACCTCCTCTGCTCTATCTTTACGGTCTACAGCATTACTGGAGTTTCCTCTCTGACCAAAGTCAGTGTTTTAGATCATCCTGATGAGGATTTTTGCTGTTGATTCTCACATAAACCTGGCTAAATGCCTCCGAGAGTAGCCATGCCATCACCTCAGCATTAGATTGCCTTTAAGTCTTTTTCTGTCATTATTCCACTGCCCTTAATCTCAGCCTTGGGAAAAGTCTCTGGACACAAACAGCACTTCCTGCCAAGGTATAACACACGTCATCTGGAGTCCAACAGTCAAGAGTTCTTGACTGTTTCAACAAGAACCTCTTGAGCCTAAACTTTGCAGACAGTGTTCATATCAACCTTCTGGTACTCTGAGCTCTTACTAGAATCTCCCATCAACTACAGCCTCAGCTTTACTTTTTCAGCTGGCATCTCTGAACCTTTACAGATGCTTCCCACCAACCATTCCCATAGGCTCTTAAACCAAGTCATGGCAATGCAATGACCTCACTTCTCTGCTTTAGTTACTTCTCTAATTGCTGAGACAAAGTACCTGACATCCAAAATTCGAGAGAAAAGCTCTACTTAGCTCACAGTTGGTAGAGATTTCAGCCCATCCTCAGCTGGATCTACAGCACAGTGGCTTGTCAGAGGCAGAACAAAGAGAAGAACCAATTCATGATTGACAGAAGATAGCAAAAGCAAGCAGTGAGGGCCAAACACAGCTCTTTTTATCCCCTAGAGCTTACTCAAGCTGCTTATGGCAAGTAGCACTCATACCCTTAATCTTAATGTTCTTGATACTAGCATTGCATTATGAGTCACTTCGAGTGCCACACTTTCTAGGTCCAGCCACCTCTAAAGAAGTCCCACCTGATGACATAAGCTTTGGGAGGACTTCTAGGCACAAGCCATAACACAGACCATTCATTTCTCCTCATGGTGAGGGGAGGGAGTTAGTGTAATCTCTTCTTACTTGGCCCTATCTGCAAGATATAAGACCAAAGATAAAGATATGTTTATATCTTGAAAGTAAGCACTGTTCTGAATCACTTGCCATCACAAAGTATACTAGAGCATGAGAATTACTTCTCTTTGCATTTATTCACTCAGTGAAAATTTATTGGACCTTTGTTGTTGTTTTTCATAACGCTGTGCTTTTCACTTGATTGTCCTGTTTACCCGATTTGCTTTCCCAACCTTTCCTATTGACAAGAGAAAAATCACTTGATTCAAACACTTGAGGCTTAGCATTCCCTCACAGCAGCACTGCTGGAACTTTGGTAGCTGTGTGGACATGTGCCCCATGCCAGGGCGAACTTTCCACTGACCTTCCCACTTCCTATGGGACTCAGGTAGAGAAGGTTTCTTACCTGCTTTGGTATGTCCTGGAGGATGTCAGAAAATGTAAAATCATGATTAAAATACATACACTTTGAGTCAGTCTGATCATCATGTACATTTCCCCTCCAGATTCAGAGATTCAAGGATTTGGTGGAGTACTGAACATCAACTGGACAGACACTGCTGTTACACTTGAGACTGAGACACAGAGACAGCAGTGGACTGTCACGTGGGCTACCATGATCAAAGACAATGCAGGCAGGATTTGGAATCTGAATAGCCTGTCTGTTCCTCTCATGGCTTACCTAGAGATTCAGTGACTTAGTGTTGCGATTTTTTTGTTGGAAATGTTGGAGTCCAAACACGAATAACTGCCCAACTTTATTGGTAGCATGAAATCATGCACACCAGCCATCAAAAAATGGTATGGATATTACATCATTTTTCTAGGTCCTGATGAAAAATCAGCATTAGTCCAATGAGCAAATCTAATTTTTCTTTTTAATTTTTAAATTAATTTTATTGAGAAACAGCAACGAGACAGTTTCAAAACAGGTTAGTAGGACAGTTTCCATAATTAATACATTGGATATTGTTGTCTTCATAGTATTCATGTTACAAGATGCAGACATGATAGTCTGTCCAAACACTATTAGTACAAATCTTTCTTCTCATTGAA
>NDGN011457512.1:0-30941 GCA_002564285.1 Tympanoctomys barrerae | reverse complement strand
AAAAAAAAAAAAAAAAAATCTTCGTTTAACAGTGGCACTCTTTTCTTATGGCTTCATTTTTAGAAGCAACGAACCAAGAGTAAAGTCTGTTTTTGAAGTCAAGAGGAGATAATTTGCCAAAAGAGAAAATCAGAATAGTTATTCAGTTGCAACTAGTCAAACTCACAAAGTAATAAAGGGAAAAGTTTTGGGTAATGTGTTAGATTCAGGTGGTGTCGGCACCAATTAGGTGTTTAAAACTGCAGAAACTTATGGGCCTTGACCCGTAGTTCTGAAATCAAGATAGTATGGGGAAGCCTTCCTTGCTTCCTCCCAGCTTCTGGTGCTTTTCCAGAAGGTGGGTCATTCCTTGCTGTTCCTGTGTCTCTATGTCTCCATTTTTATATGGCTTTCCGATGGATTTTCAGTTCTCTGCATTCAAATTTCCCCCTTTCATAAGAACAGCAGCCATAATTAGATTGGTATTCACCCTAATGGCCTTGTGTTAATTTACCTCTTTAAAGATTCTATTTGTAAGTAAAGTCAAGTTCAAAGTACTGTTAAAACTTGAACATATCCCTTTTGAGGTAGGAACACAGTGGAACTCAGAGCAGTTAATGAGATAATAGTTGAGTTTCACACATTGTGGAGGACCATCTCACTGCTTTGGAGAAAGAGTTCTGTTGTTTTTCCAGTTAAATGTTCAACAAATGATCAATCACATACAAGAGTCATCTTAAACTCAGCCAAGGGTGTGAAGGGAAGAAGGTACTCTTCAATGGTCTTCAGCGAAGAGGTGTGCTTGCCTGCACAATAGTAAGGAGAAGTAGGAAGGGTATTAGCAAGCGAGTAGGGTTTTTTTCTGGGCCTCGGTGTCCACAGACGTCCCATGTCTGATTATGGGAATTAGTGGAGTTGTGAGCCTCTCTGGGGGTGCTCCAGGATCTGCTTGGCTCTGCCCCAGGACTTCTATCCTTTTCCATTTGTCTTTTTCTGGGCACTATGTGAGAGATTTTTTATTTTCTTTAAAATCATTTGTTTGGTACATGGTCTTCTACACAGCTCAGACTCATAGTGATCCTCCCGTCTCAGCCTCCCCAGCACTGGGATTACAGGCATGTATCACCACGCCTGGTTTCAGTGGCTGGCATGGCACACCCAGGGTTCCAGGCTCTGCATAGCATGTGGTACCAGGGATTGAGCTCAGGTTCTTGCACTTCCCGTCTAGGTGCTTAGACTTCAGAGTGATTTCCCAAGTCCCTGTGAGAGTTTTAATGCACCAAATTTTAAGGTTCTGTTCTCATGATTATCCTACTTGCAAATACTTGGAAGTGCCAGTTTTGTAGGCTGGGTGTGAGAATTTCTGGAGTTATTGCATATGAAGCAGTTAGATATGAAGCAGTTAAAAGTGCATAACAAATTTTGAAATACACGTTTTCATACAATCTAATAAGCAAATAAAAAAGTTAAGTTGAATTTTTAAAATCAAAGAATTTTTAACTCAATAGGTGAAAAAATAATAAAATAATAGCATTCAAGAATGGGTAGTTAGAGTAACATAAGGCATTTCATTTATGAAATACATTCTAGTCTTTCAAAACATCTGAATTAGTGCACAAATATTACTGTTACCTAGGCTGGAAATATGAAAATTTGTAAAATGAATGAAGGGAAGTAATTTATAAAAGCCATTGTTGATTAGTGTGTATTGAATTTAAAAACTGAAAGTAGATAATAAGGTAATTTTACTTTTCTTATTTTTTAGTATTTTAGGGAAGGGTCTGCAGGGTGTTCAGGGTCTCATTACTAGATCAGACTCATAGTGATTCTCCTGTTTACAGTCTCCCAAGTGATGGGATTACAGGCACATGCCACCACACCCAGTCTCCCCTCAGCACACCCCTGGGGCAGGTCAGCACAGCAGGCCTGGGGATACATCCCCTGACCCCTGCACCTGCTTACAAGTGCTTTAATCCACTGAGTTATTTGGCCAGCCCTCTAGGTAATTTTATTAAGCATTACAAATTTAATTAGAGAAAATTTGACATTCTGATTTTATAGAAAATTGTGAGAATGTTCAAGTTGTTTAGAAAAAAATTAAACTATTTTAAGTTATAAAACATTACATTTTCTATCATACCATATTCTCTGTATGTCAGTTGGTTAAGCTTTTATGGATTAAGGTATTTTTGTTTTCCAGATGGAAAGCATTGACTGTGTATCATTGTTTAGAGAAAAATACAACTTTTTGATATTTAAACTAGCTCGTTTATATATAAACTGCTGACTAATTCCATATGGAATGTCTTTTTTAAATGTCAGTGAGATACAGGAAATGAGAAATGAGGATAGAAAAATGAGAAAAAGAAAGATAAATATAAGAAGTGGGCCAGAGGAAATTCTCTTACTTTAAATGCCCTACAATTTCCTGGCCCCAGGGAATAGGCTTTCATCTCTTCACTTCTATGTTTTCTGTAATTTGACTTAGCATTTGTTCAGTAGATTATAAAGCGTTGTTTCCTCTGGTCTACAGCACTGAGGCTCCTGCCTTCCCCCTCCCTAGGAATTCTGCCCATAAATCACTGCTTGCAGTCACTTTCTGAGACTGGGTCTAACTTCATGTCTGCATTTGCCTGACCTTTGTATCTGCGGATGGGAAATTTGCAGTAACATTTTCACTTGCTCTTCAAAGAAGCAGGTTGAGATAAAATTTTAAATTCTCAGACCATAACTAAAGAAAGGTTTCTTTTATCTCTCCAACTAATTTAAATGCTCCTTATCAACAAATGTGTGTTTGGAATTGGCAGAACAGCGATGTGGTTGTGTGCAAGGAGCGAATCAGTCTGGGGGCTCTCAGCAGCGCAAGTCCAGAAAGCAGCGATAACGTCCAATATGTTTCCCTCTCTTAGAATTTCATTCTAACTCCCCTTCCGATAAATTTTCCCCTGGTGACATTTTAAATTCCATCAACATAGCAAGATAAAATTCTTTTATGCTGCGACTTATAGTACTGATTGTTAAAATAAAACCTGGCATCCTATCCCAGGGTCCCCATGCAATGCACCTTTCCCATTTCCTGCATTTTGTAAGCTTACACCCAAATCCTGTCAGCTCACAGCTGAAAGGGCACACCTGCAGGGTTGGGAGACATCCAGAGGCTCCCGTCTTTCAGAGAGCAGAGCTGCTTGAAAGGGGGGCTTGGGGTGGCAGTGGAGCTGTAGGCTACATCCGCAAGTCACAGAAGCTAGTCAGGCAGGTACACATTGATTTCTGCTTTCCACTGATTCAAATTCTTTTCCTCCTGGAGGCAGACCTGCTTCTTGGTAAAAAGGAAGTCTTTTGACTTTTCTAATCACTTGGAGTATAATGTCAACAGGTAATACATAAGACATAGACTGATTAATAAGTACTACTCTTAGGCTCATAATTATCAAAAGTGCCAACTTGCCGTCCAGTTGCAGCATCTCTGCTTTCTTCAACTTGACTCTGTTGCAAGTGGAAAATTTATGGTCAGGGACTGGGGATGTAGCTCAGTGGTACAGAACTCACATAACAAGCCTGAGGCTCTAGGTTGGATCTGTGGTGCTGGAAATCCCCACCAACTCACCCACCAGGCCACCAACCCACCAACCACCAACCAACCAGCCTATGAACTGAGAAGTATAGTGTGTTTAACTAATTTTCTAAGTTAGTGGTTTACTCTCCTCCTCCATATTCATATATTCCCATGGAGTTTTGGATTGCATGAAAGTGAGAGAGAAGTAAAAATCATGCTTCCTAATGTGTACTTCTGTGAGACATGTCAGTGTGCTCTAGGCTTGGCAGGTGTTTAGAGAAGACTGATTCGTATGCATCCTTTATCACGCCTTGTGAAACATCTTTCTCTTTGCTCTATGTGCTTTCTAATATACATCTTGCCCTATTCAGGAAAGTACTTTTCTTTTTAAAATTTATATATTGGGCTGGGGAGATAGCTTGGTGGTCTAAGTGTCTGCCTGGAAAATACAAGGACCTAGGTTCGATCCCCAGTACCATATGTCCTACCACTGTGCTGGCCACTGAAAGTGGGTGTGGTGGCACACACCTGTAATTCCAGCATGGAGGAGGCTGAGACAGGAGGATCACTATGAATNTGAGCTGCATAGCGAGACCCTGTACCAAATAGATAAATAAATAAATAAAAGATTACTTTAAAAAATTTACATATTATATAAAAAGGAATGAATAAAAAAGTTCTTTAGCATAAACTAGAAAAATAATTTAACTTTATGGGCAAAGTCCATAAATTTTCTCAGTACATTTATTTTTCCTGAATTCTCTTAAAAACAGCCTTTATTATTGAACTAAAGACTCTGGACTTCAACATGTAGAGAGGGAACAGGGCACCACTCATGATCTCTGCAATGCTTTTATTCTAGGGCAAATTAATGTGGGTCAAGCACAGTCAGTCCCTTGGCCATATTTCTTTATTTACTGAAAAAAAGGTAAAACAAAATTTCATAACAAAATCATAGAACAATATCAAAAGTTAACATTACATGTTATCTTTCAATTAGTTTCTCAGGTTACAAGATATGTGCATAAAATTTTCTCCAACTGATATTAGCACAAACCCTTTTTAATGAAGTAAGAGACACTAACAGTATAACTAATTTTCATTTTTTCCCTTTTCCTTATTCTCCTCTCTTGACCATATTTAATGTACTTGAGCATTTTAGCTATTATAAACAAAAGATAATACTCCCATAAATGTAGTTTTAATAATCATAGTGATAACATTGTGTGAGTCACAATTCCATTTAATAGATAATGAAATGGAGGCTCAGAGAAGTTAGTGACTGGAGAGACGTTAATGACCAGTATTGAGATGAAGAACCAGAACTCTCTCTGAGATTACTCTGATTCCAAATTATACCTTATTGGCAACATATTCTGGAACATCTAGGAACAAGGAAAAGCTATACATGCTTCTAAGAAAGTGATACTGGTCAGTAATTGCAACTGCTCATACAGGCAAAGTTGAAAGAGCAGAGAAGCTAAGAATATTCCTTTTAGGTGAGAGGTTGATGCAGCTGGACCTTCTCATGGCCATCTGATGGAGTAGGCAGGTAGTAGCATTTTCTTCTCACACCCTGTCTTTCCTTGGCAGAGGAAGGCCATTCTTTGGTCAAAGGATGAGATCTTGGTTTAATTTTCCACAGGCCATCTCCCCAGCAAGATCTTGGCTTAATTTTTAAATTAAGTTCTCAATAAATTCCTGTCAGAAAATCTAGAGGACAGGACATTTGTTGTGGTCTCAAATGGGGAATTTTCTAGAAGCCAATTTTATTAGTGTTGGATTTGGCCTGACTTTGAGTGGAAACTTCCTATATCATTACTGTCCCCTGGTGTTTTTGTGGCTTACACAGAACGCATGAGCATAATCTGTGCCATTCACATGTGTGTAATGAGTGTACTTCATTGGGATTCTCATCAACTTCCTGAAATGAACACTTAAAAGCCATTAGTCTATTTCCTGAATACATTGATTAAGGATTGATAGGAGGAGTGACTTAATTGTGCCCTAGAATCACACCATATCACAACACACACAAAGCTAACAGACAACAGAGAAGGCCATTGGCACCCTCCTTCGATACTTCTTTCAGGGAATGTTGTAACTTAGGTGTGGTATGTCATTAATCAGCTTACTGAGCAGCACAGGCTGAGAGTAAACATAAGTAAGAATTTAAATGTTGCTCTTGGTTTGGAGGCCAGACATAAGCTTTGCATCCTGTAGGCCTTGATTCAGATCTTCACCCTAACGCATAGAAGTGCTGTGCTTTTTGAGAAGATTGTTTCAACTACCTGAAAATAATATTTGCTGTAACACACTACTAGTAGTGCTTGACCTAGAGGTTTTTATTGGAGAGGAGGTGGTTGGTTGTTAAGAATCAACTAAAGCAATGACTAGTAAAACTAATCCACCGAAGAACCTAATATGCAGTAGATGCTCACTAATCCATGAACCATATCCTGACCTGTTTACTTTTATTTCTTGTTTAGCACAACTGTCTTGCATTCCATGCTTTGCTCCTATATTTGGAAACTGAAAGAAAAAGAATAACTCAGTGTATTTCACAAGTGATTCTGGATCTCAAATTTATTCTCTTAGAGTGCTAGTTTGCAGGCCTCTCTGCTTTATTAGACAATGGGCAAGTGAGCTCTCCCCAGGTTCGTATACGTCACAAAGTTCCAGCACTCATCAACTAGCATAACTCTTGAGGTCACATCAATAGTAGTGTTTCTATCTCCTTATTTTGCTGATTTACCATCTTTGGTAAAACATTTTTAGCTCCTCTCCTGCCGATGCACCAGTCTTTCTGGGATTCCCCAGAGTGGCCTCAACTCTGGCCAAGCAGTTTCCTTCTGGAAACACCCAGCAATACTGCCCAAGAGGACTCCTCCACTCATCTTCTGGACACTCTCTGCCACACCTCTGCATTGGTTTCTTGACCTTGAAAACTACCCTCGTCATATTCCTTGATTAGATGTTTAGGTTTTTCATATTTCTTTGTTCAGCATAGCAGAAAGCTGTATCGATTCATCAAGAAAGACCTAGGCCTGTCTTACAGCAAAGCTGCCTCAGGTCTGTGTCAGGGAGGAGAGCAGTAGTGGGTGAGGAAGATGATATGACCTCTGCCATTTGTCCAGTCTTCTGACAGACTGAACTGCAGCAGATGTATTTCATAATTAATAAAATGATTATTTTAATCAATTTTAAAAGCTTCATCTCCCTTTCTTGGACTTATACTTGTGTCTGAGAGGCTGGGGCCAACCTGGTTCTGAGAGGTGTTCACCATGTCATGCTTAGGACCCTCATCCAGTTCTTTGTTTTTGAGACAGGGTCTCACTATTCAGCTTAGGCTAGCCTTGAGCTCAGTTTGTAGCCTAGTTTGGTCTACTCACAATGATCCTCCTGCTCCAGCCTCCTTGGATTGCAGGTGTAAGCCACCACACCCAGCTCCGTCATCCAGTTCTGATAGGTAACTGATTACCTTGACTTATTCCTTAAGGATGACTTCCATGTAAGTAGACTTCTGAGGCCAGAGAAATGGCTCAATAGAATAAGCACTTGTCTGGCAAGGGCAAGGACCTGAGTTCAATCCCCAGTCCCACCAAAAAANAAAAGTAGACTCTCAACTTCCATCCACTCTGGGCCATCAAGTTATCTAGCTACATTCCCCATACTCACCTAAGTCCCAGAAGAGGGCATTGCTTGTGTTCTGCTTCCAAGGGTCTTCTTGGAGTGAGGCAGGTGACTATACCTTAAATTCAAAATGAGTTTCTTCTATGTAATATCACTTACCTTAGATATAACCAGCACAAGCCACACAGGAAGTTTTCCCTGAGAAAGGACAGACTATGAGAGATTGGAAAAACCGTAACATAACTTAAATAGATTTGAACCCCCGAAAATATTTAAGAAAAGGTACTAAAATATGCCTATGATTTTACATGATGAAGCATTCGGTTCTACTATGATTTTCATAAACTTGTTCTACATAATTGACTGAAATGGCAAAAACAACTTATTTTTGCTGCTTTGTGCATTTTAATGAAGTGCCCTAGAAGCATGAGCAACTCCCTGTGTTTCTGTCCCTTGAAAAGAGCCTGATATAATGAACACACTGCCACTGAGATGAGTAATTAGGATGCCGGTGGGTTAGTCAGTATGAATCAGCATTTTGATTATTTCTTATGAGGGTAAGATTGTAATTGGCAGGATTTATGCCTCATGCATGATAATTTTTTTTTATGAGTGATAATTTTGGATTCCAGCAAGACCAAATGAATTAAATGGCACTGTTAATTTGTTTTATATAGCATGCAGACTTATAGGGAACAAGTAAAACAGAGAAAAATGAATAAAAACGAATCAGAAACATTCCAGCTTTGAAATATTTCAGGTCATTAGAAATTTGTGGTAATTCTTGACTTATTCAGAGCAACAATTAAAAAAAACAATTTAAAAATTCTCTTCTGTGATATGTTAGCTATAAAGTTAGTGGATTCATCAAGATATACCTTCTACTCTTTTACTCTTAATAATTATAATTCAATGTGATTTTTGACTTTCATGGTTGCCTAATTTGCTTGGACTTTGGTAGTATTCTGAGAGGAATTATACTAATCGAACAGTATGGGATTTATTTTTCTACTATAAACATTGATTGTTCTCAGTAAACAAGTGCAATCTCTGAACCATTACATGGTCCTTCAGTGTAACACGCCTTTTTCTCAAGTCTGCATTAAGCTATTTACTTCTCTTTTTCAAAACTCTGCACTGATTTTCATAAAACTCTTCTCCAGGTTAATTTTTTTTTTTTTTTTTCCGAACCAGGGATTGAACTCTGACTCTTGCGCTTGCCAGGGAAGCGCTTATTCTACTGAGCCATCTCCATGGCCCCTCCAGATTAATCTTACATTGCCATAATCACTAACGGGAAAGATGTAACAAGTGTTTTGTTGTTTATTATTTTTAAATTTTGTCTAGAATACAACTCTGCTGCGATGCTCTAGGTAAAAGTGTTCCATGAATAAAGAATTTGGGAAAATGCCACCTTTATTATATCCCTCCTAGACACACAGTCTTTAGGAAAAGTTCAGTCGTAAGAAGTGCTGGATTAACTTACGTGGTCATGAATTTAGATTTTTAGGGATTGTTCTGTGGGATGTGCTCTAGGGTCCATGCACTATAGCAGTGACAATTTGGCAGTAGAATCAAGACTGCTTGTATCATTTTCACAGTATTTAGTAATTTTTCTCTTACTTTATATTGAGTGGTTAATTTTGTTGTCCCATCTTTTCAAGCATCCACACGCACTCTGTTCAAAGGCTTTTTAATTAACATGCATTGACTAAAAATATTGCAATCAATCTGGAATTTGCCATCCTATCTCTTACTTTTGTAAGCTCTAGCTACAACGTTGTTTTATCCTGACTCTGTCTGTCTCTTCTTTTAATTCTCTAGTCACCACCTTCTTTAAAAATGCTGCTAAAGACATTCAACTTCAAAGCCTTGTCATGGGCCTTTGATTTCAGTTCCTCTGGCTAAGTCCAGTCCTTCCTGAGTGTGCGAGTCCCAGCTGGTCATGATGGGGACCAGATGATGTCCTAGCATCACTTTAAAGTTTTTTGCCAGGATGTGGTTTGATGGTTTTGCTTGTGTATTTTGTTGTTATTATTCTCTCCTTTGGAATGTGAGCTGTGGCCAAGAATCATTTCCCAGATTGCATTTTTTCTATCCTTCTGACTTTGGAGGTTTGGAAAACAGGCAGAAACATAAGGAATATACATTTAAACTACTTCCTGAGCTAACTAATAGGTTCCTATAGTGTAAATTTCAGTTGTGTCCTTTTGTTTATTCAATAAATAAGCTTCTATTATGTTCAAAGTACTACACTGGCATCTTTGTCTTATTTTTACTAAGGCACCATTATTTTTAAAAATATTAAATGTAGGACAAATGCTCACCACTACAATATATGTTCATATCATAATTGATAGAATGTACACAGCTTTATAAGAGCTGGTTGAAATGCATTGTGTATCATATGGAAACTTTTATATTTTGTAATTATTGTGTTTTAGTTATAAAATTTTCACATATTCACTGGAGAAAATTTGAATAAGGAAATAGAAGAAGAAGAAATTAAAAACCATTTAGATGTATGTACTTTTGCTTATATCAAATTTCACTATTTTGAGGTGGTAAAGAAAAAAACAATGCAATTGGTAAAATTCACCCTCCAGGCTTTCATGTCAACAGCATATCTAGACAGTCTGCCTCTAGTAATACTTATTACACCCCAAACCTATTAATTATTTAATATTTGGAAGCACTCAATGCTGGAGTTAGCCATCCAGCATGCAATTTTTCCTATATTCATACTCAAAGAGTATTTTTACTAGTTTCCAGATTAGAACTACATATCTGTCCCAAATATTTACCTCCAACTCTGGCAGCTCTATGAATTTCTAACTTCCATACTGAACTGCCAACCTGATAGCTCCTTTTAGCATCTATCAGGTATCTCAAACTCCACAAGTCCAGAGTTGTCCCCTGATAGTCCTCTCTCTAGATGTTGACTTCCAGGCATGTTCTCTTACATTTTAATAAGGAGTATCATCATATTCATCCCAGTACTCAGCTCAACAATCTTCAGCTCCCTAGCTTTATGGATCTGGAGAGAGAAAGATCTGGAGTAATGCCAGATTTCTCCGGGCAATGTCATTAAACAAATGTAATTTGTAGAGGTCAGTTCTGTCCCTGCTAAAACATGGAATTTTGTCAACTCCCATGCTGGAGATAGTCATGACTTTGGCAGAACAAATGTTTTTCACATTAGATAAAAGGAAGAACCCTTAAGATGACCCAGGAATATGTAGCACCCTTCAACAACTCTTTTTGGTAGCAAAAGTCACTTCCAATGGCTGAAAATTCTAAATAGTAGCCTTCAGTAGCTTCCAATAGTGTCCATCAGGTTAAGAGAAAAACTGAGTTCTCATTGAGCTAAGAGAACAACTTGGATCAAAAGGTTAGGTTGTCTTTCTGTGGTGATACGTTAACCTATTTCCTTTCTACAGGCATTGGCTGGAGTACACTGTTTTTGCTGTAGATGGTAGTGGTACGGTAATAAGAAATAAATGGAAAAAAAAGGAGAGATTGAAGACATAGTATAGTGCTCCACCATGAGACCCTAGTGAATCTTGCAGCAGGTGGGGTAATTTGTGTTTGTGTAGATCTCCAACCATGTTGGATGATACTCAGGATCTCTGCTCCTGAATGCCAGATGCATTTTCCCATCAGTCACTGTGGGAATCAAAAATATGTCTACATATTCCAATGTATAGGAAGCATTCTTAGCTTCTCTGTTGTTTCTGCCTTGAGAGAATCGATTAGGAAGGAAAGAACTCTTAAGAGAGACTTGAAGGAAAAATGGGAGTGAGGGGAGAAAGTGCTCTGTGTTCCTTTGCTTTCTGGAATGATCAGACTTAGGGAGACTTAGAAACCTGTTGGATCAAGAGCAGTCCTTGCTTTGGGATCTACCAGGATTTTTCAGACAGAATAGAATGTCCATTGTTGTGGTCCAGTGAGGGGGAACTACTCCACTCTGAACTGACAAGGGTTCTGAGGTTGAGTCAAGATTAGTTTTATAACTTAAAATTCAAAATTGTATTGAGTAGAATTTTGTTACAAACCCTCAAATAACCCACTAGATAGGATCTTGCCACAAACCTTTAAGTAACCAGAGATTTTGACACATAGTTGTACCTCTGATGTCATTTTGCTCTGTGATATATAGTCCCATAGCCTGAGAAACACTACCTAAAATCATACTCTAGCTCTTTGCAGCTTTGTGTTTGGGGCCAAGAATAATGTGATGATCTTACTCATACAGAGATATGGGTATAAAGGATTCCTTTGCTTACTACTCAAACTTGAAATGAGTATTTGTTCGAGTACAACAACATGCAGCATGCTCTTGGGCTATTTGTTTTCCTTTTCTAAACCTCAGTTCGTCTATTGTAAGGATATTGGCACTTTACAACTTTAGAAGAAAGAATGGATAAAATACTTATGTGAAGTATCCAATGCACATTTCATGAGTCAATATCAGTTAATTCCCCAACTAGTCTGATAGCACAGATTGTTACCTGAACAAGACGAAAATATTGTTGACTGAATCATCTTGTATAGTTTTAGAAAAGTTTGATTTTTGGGGTAGATCTCAGTCTTGACTCTCTGATGGTATTGGATAGCTAGCAGTACACAGTTTAGAAGAATAAATCTACTCTAACTCAGTAGATTAGATGTCACAGTAATGCTTATGCTGGACCATCAAACACAGGGGCATGTGAACAGAAGAAGCTGTATAATTTGTATAGATTTAAAGAGGTGGGGTATTCATTTCAACCTGGCATCAAATGGCAGCGTTAGTTCAACAAACTCATGACAATAATGTAGGAAAATTAATTCCACTCAGGAACTAATTTATGCTGCAGGCAGCTCCTGCATTTCTACTCCTCACTGCATGACTAAGCGTTTGCTTGCTGTCATGAACATTAGCCTTGATGACAAATACTTCCAAATATCTGTAAGACAACTCTCATGATTTCAAAGATTCCTTAAGAGGCATGCATACCTTTCAGGAGTCAGGGATGTTAGTAACAATAGGAACATTAAGGCCACAAAAGCGACGTTGGGGAGCATAGCCAGCCATTAAGTGGAACAGACTTAATGGTGCTTCTTTGCTATTCTTGCCTTAAGACACCCTGTCCTGTTCAGATAGCTTTATCTCTTCCCCCTTAACCCTCTTTTCTTCTGTCTTTTTCCTCATTTTTTTTTTTTGAGCAACACAGTTCCTCCTTTTCCTCTTTGTCTTGAAATTTCCTTGAATACCACTAAAAGTCCAGTGATCTGAAACACAGAATGGACACTACAAGGTGTCTTTCTAAGTTCATATAGCACGAAGCAAAGCAATTACAGGATTTGAACTAAAAATTTAGTAAAGCTCCAATGTTCTCACTTACTAATTGATTCAGAGAAGGGTACACATTCACTAACCGCTTTTGTTTCTTGTCAGAGTGCCAGAATTAATGATCTATTCAGCTAATTCGCTTCAGCTGGGATCTCAGAAATATGGTATCCAGTTCTTATAAGAAGTGCTTTTAGTATTTTTTTTTTTAAAAAACCAGAAAACTGGGAAGTGAGCCAATAATTTTGGCTTCTCTTCTAATATCTTCTGTCTTAGCCCTGAGGTTAAATATACTCATCTCAGACACAGGCACAGACACAGGTGATCTCATAGTGGCTGAGAAAGAAATTAGAGTGAGCAAAAGAGGCAGAAAATAAACAATAGATCATGGCTGAGGTTTGTGTCACATTTGAGAAGGTAATAATAGCTGAATTGTAATTGGGCACTTACTGTGTCTGCGCATGTGTGTGTGCGTGTGTGTGTGTGTGTGTGTGTGTGTATGGCTTCCAAGTGCTTTAAAGACATGTATCTATTCCTCTCACAGCTTTCAAAGGCATGTAATGGTGGCAATAGCAAACATTTATTATGTTAGGTACAATAATAAGCACTTTGGAAATGTTGATGTGTTTTACCTTTGTAAAGATTATGTGAAATAAACACTATTGATATTCTCATTTTACACACAAGGAGATCGATGCATGAAGAATTTTAATTTTACTCACTTGCCCAAGGTCATAGTTAGCAAGTTATGGACCCATGATTCAAAGGCCAGGCACTGGACTATGGAGTGAGTGCTACCAAATGGATCAGGAACCACTAACCTATAGTGTTATGAGCCTAATTTCTCTTTATTTAAAAGAATGACTAGGATTTAACATTGTTGAAGTGATAAACTAAGGTGACCTGGCTAGAGAAGAAGAAAGGAGTGGTTTATGGAGAAGATGGGTGGCAATGTGTCTCTTTGGAGACACAGTCACTGCCAGGAAGGGACCATCAGTACACACGTGACCTGACTGATTATGCACTGTGGCCCATTTTAGTAAGCTGCAATGCACACCCTTATGAGTCCTGGCCCATGCTCCTCCATGACTTCATTTTCAGTCCCTTGGTGAAAGCAACTGTGTTGAATAGCCACCACCTTTCATATAGACTGGACTCTTAAAAGTCACTCTTGTCTTTCTATCATTGTTTCCCAGTCTAATAACCCATGGGGGAGCTTTCAAAAGTGGAAGTCAGATATGAGATCCTTTCCCCTTCTTCTTCACTTGGAATAAGATAAAGACCTCTCACTGTGGTGTTCAGGGTTCCATGTGATCTGCTCTTTGGCTAACTAGGTAAAAAATTTTGGACTTGATTAAAAACATACCCCAAAGTGCTGCCTTATATGGCTAAAAATATTTTCCCTAATATAATATTATGCCATTGTTAAAAATGATGAGGAATTTTATATTCAATGTTCAGCATTTTCAAAGAAAACAACTGAAAAGTCACTCAATCTGTTATTGAATAATTACATAATTTTATTTTAGTAGCTGTCCCTATGTACTTCCCTATAGCTGTATGGTTTGTGGGTGTGTAATTTTAACTTGGTTCAAGTACTCTAAGTGAAAAATATTTATTAAATTCTTCCATGAAAGTTCAGTGGTGTTCACCACATTTTAATATTTTCCAGAGTAGCCTTTTAACAAATCTTTTTAATGAAAATGAAGGACATTGGAATGTACTACTTGAAAACATAATAGTTTGGCTTAAGTATTTTTTGGGCTAAAGATAATTGGGTATAAGAGACACAGGAAGAATTCTCTGCCATCCTCTTATCTGTCAAGAAGGATAAACATTTTTTGGAGAAGGCTTTCTACAAATCTCCACTATAAGGCAAAGAATGATTCATTATCAAAGATGGGAAGGCTATACCAAGATGTGTTTGCATAATAGGCTTTACTAAAATAACCCTTCTCTTCCATAATGTTCTTCATGTTTTTTCTAGTGACTTCATCACAACACACAATTTATCATTTCTTGAACCATAAATCTTCTTTCTATTGTTATATAAGGCTCTGAATTTAACCACATTTTAGAGTTTCAGTTTTTTCCATATTAATAAAATAGTGTACCTGTTCTATTGGCTTATTTTTTGTTAATTTAATTTACATGACTTCATTTATAGAAGTTAAGGAGGTAAAGGAAAAACTTTCCTCCTTTGCAAGTGCACTGATGACTGTAAAAGAATTCTAAAATTACACCAAGAAACATGAATTACTAAGTTCCCAAAGGGGCTCTAAATTACAGTCATAGTTCATGAAGGAGCATCAGAAAAATAACCCTTCCCCCATATTTGGGGCATAGCTGGAGGATGCTTCATAGTAGTGAGAGAGTGCTGTTGGTGAACTGTGAGTCCTTGATGGTGTTGAGGCACATGAATACTTCCTTCCTTATCTCCATTCAAAAGGGATGAAAAACAAAACAAAACACAAAAAGAGAGAGATGCAAAGAAGTTAAGTAAAACATCTATGCTTAAGTAAGGAGAAACCCTGGAAACCTTTCAATGGGAGGGCTTTTTGGACTTCAATATCTGAAAAATTCTCTGAATTAGGTAGAAAAAGGATCAATTCTTTACAGGAAGGCTGAGCAGGACTAAAAGCAACTGTGTGGGGAGCACAGTAAGTAGTGAAGGTGAACAGCCAGCAGGAGTAGGGAAGTTGAACAGGAAGTGTTTCTCTTTGTCATAGCCAGTTCTTAGAGTGATCTGTCAAGGGCCATGTTATGTACCCTAGTGTTCTTGTTCTTGCTCAGAGTTGGGAGCAAGTCAGAGTTTAGGAGCCTGTAGCGAGGAGGACAATTAATGTTTGGTGAGAGAACTCAGTGGGGAAGTCATGGGCAGTTATAAGCCTTTAGTCAAAAGCAGGCATGGAAAGAACAAAAACCCTGCCTGGAAGGGATGACTGAGGAGGTCTTGGGCCTCCTCTAGGCGGCTCATGCCAACTTACAATATTAATCAACATTGTTTGTCACATTGTTTGTAGGTGTAGGCACTTCATCTTCATCCTGAGGCCTTCAACTTCACCCACAGTTGTAATGTGTTCTCATCTTCTACAATGAATTCCTCCAGGGCTGAGCCCTGCCTGACTGCCTATATTTTTAACCAACTTATTTGTCTACAATAACTTAACGCACTTTGGGGGAGACACAAGGACAGAATCAAATTTATGTATGAGAAATGTACAAAGTGAGAGACTGGCTGTGGCAGCAATAAAAGGATTACTATTTGGAAAGTAACTGAATTCAGAGTTAGTCGTAGTGAATGTGAGTTTTCCTGAGCTTCTTCCTAATGAGGTTCAGGGAGCTATCTGGAAAAATGAATGGATTTTGGAAGAGCGAAGCTGCTGGTGTTGCTGGATTCTTAGAGCTTGAAATAAGTGAAGAGATGCCTCTGTTTTGAGCAGAGGTATAGTGGGTGGGAAATCCTGAGAAATTGGAATCCATAAAAAACTCTTAAAGAAATTTCATACATGAAAGAGTTAACAATTACCAAGTTGAGAGAATTCTGATGCTGGAGCAAAACAGAAGTACAAATAAAGTATGAACTTTACTGAGTCCCTTTCCTTTCCTTTTATTCTCTGGCCCCTTCCTTGGTGTTATAAATATGTAACAACATGTGTAAAGAGGAGGAGAAACCTGGATACTAATACTTTCAGAATTAAAAGCAATGTTGAAGAACAAAAGAGGAAAGGCAAGGCCTAAAGTAAAGAAGGTGTGTCTGTACAACATTGAGAACACTGAATCCACAAAGTAGCATTACTCAATTGTGGCAATGCTGATTATCTAAACCCATTATCAAAATAAAGATAAGTTGCAAAATGTGTGCCACATTTTTGGTTATCAAAAGTCATTGCCATTAGCATTAACTATCCATCAATCCCTGGGTCTTGCTACCTGCTATTTCCATATACCCAATGGAAGCAAAGCTTTCCCTTTTCTTTGGAAAGTATTTTTATTGATTACAGAGAAACACAGAAGGAAAAGTAATCAAATGACTAAATCATCCATTAAGATTCTTGAAGCTTGTATTATTAAAAATCTTTTTATTCTTTAGTTTATGTATTTATCTGGTACAGGGTCTTTTTGGACTCATCATGATCTTCCTGTCTCAGCCTTTGTAGTGCTGGGATTACAGCAGTGTGTCACCACGCTCAGTTGTGGGGGCCACATCAGAGCAGGGCCCTCATGGAATGCAGTGCCAGGGATCAAACTCGGGTCCTTGCACTTTCCAGGCAGGTGCTTAGACTGCTGCGTTATCTCCCAAACTCCTTAAAGCTTTTTTTTTTTTTTTTTTTTTACAAGGAGGAAATATTTATTTAGGCTTATGGTTTCAGCCCATGGTGGTTTTAAGGCAGAGACGTGGTGGAATGCCATGGAGCAGGAAAGTTGTCCATTTCATGGCCACCAGGAAACAGAGAGAGGGCAAAAGAGCCAGGCACAGAGGAGCAGGCCTAGGACAAGAGTATATTCTGCCAGGTCACTCTCCCAGGGTCCTGTGTCCTTCAACCAGCCCCCACCTTCTCCTGGCACCAGCAGCTATGAATGGATGAACCCACTGAAGAGCTTAGCAGCCCCATGATCCAATCACTTTCTCAAAGCCCCACCTCTAAATACAGAAGACTTTTGTGGGTATTTGAAAAAGTCTAAACCTTGACTAGACCCCAAATTAACAGAGTACGATGAGCAATCCAACCAATCTTTCTTTTTTGGCTCCCCCAAGCACTTCTTGACTGTAGGTCACAAGGGCTTTCTGAAGCTTTCTTTGGTAACTTTCTGAAGTTGCAAAGCGGGCTACTCTCTAAGAGGTTCCTTTGAGATACCCTCTCTTCTATGAACACCCAGTTCACTTGAGGACAATTGGTAATATATTTTGGTCTGATTAAAATAGCTCAGTGTTTTTGTGTTCATGTGGTCTCCTAGGCTGGGAGTAATCAGGCAGAGAATTGTCAGGATATTGACAGATTAGCCTCATCAGTTACCTGCTGTGAACACCAGACTTCTGTATATTCATAAAGAAAAGAATAACCCGCTGATTGTCGTTTAAATTACATGAGGATATATTTGTTTTTTCTAACTCTAAGGTATTTAAATGTGATATAACATCAAAATTCATTAAAGAAGGCAAAAAGATTTTCTAGCAAACATTTCTCAAGAAGTAGAAATACACAATTGGCACAGTGGAGAAGGTAGGTACATTTTGTATCCAATCATTTTCAATGCAAAACATGATTTAATCAAGCCAATACTTATTAAACAGTCACTATGGGAAAAGTACTGTATTATGCTGTCCTTTTCAGGAAAAAAAGTGTTCCTAAGTTACTTGTCAAAACCAACATGTAAATAAGCACAATCCAAGATGGACCAATGTATAACACAAATAAGAACCACAGAACTTCCAAACTTTTTTTTTATTTTGGATTTTTGAGATAGGGCCTTACTATGTAGTTCAGGATGACCTTAAAGTCACTATGTACCCCAGGCTGGCCTCAGAATTGTGGCCATCCTCCTGCTTCAGCCTCCTGAGAGCTGGGACAACAAACATGCACCACTACCACATATGGCAAAGCTTCCAACCTTAAAAATAATTGTTAAATAATTAGGAAAGTCTTCTGGAAGAAGGAGACCATCTGAGTGTGGTTTTCAGAAGATGGGAATGATAGGAAGGACCTGAGAGTAGAAATGAATGTGCCTGTGAAGGAACAGGAAGGGTGTAGGAGATGCTGAAGGTACTCCCACCAGGTCCTGTGAAAGACTCCTTTCTGGTGTGTACTCGTAGCTTCTCACTGCAAGCTCTGTGACTGCCTGAGGGCTCTCTTTGGCCAAGGACATGCTCAGTAGTCACAATGAGGGGAAAGTTGTTGGGCCCAGGACCTGATACTCCTGAGTGCAGGCCCAATCAGTGGCAGCTCAGGGCTTCTTGAGCCCTCAGGTGAGAGGCTCCAGGGGGTGCCCTACAGCAAGGTACCCTTGCTCCTTGGGTAGCAAGACTGGTTTATACTCATTGTCTCCCCTGCCTTTGCTTTCTTCCCTCCTGCCTCATTTCTCACTCTGCATGGATGCTTCCTGGAGCCAAGTAACTTAGGTGTACTCCGATCCATCCTGACACACAGGACAGACACAGGCATGTTAAAAAAATCAGCAAACTATTCATCTTGTTTAAAGAAATGAATAGGACAAAATAATAAAGGAGGGACCAAAGTGTTTGGTTTTTAATCTAATCCAGGAATTGTGGAAGGCACCATTGTACATTTTAACTTATATCTTCCTCTTAGAATTGGGGATTGAACTGTGTGCCTGAAGACTGCTAGGCAAACACTGTCCACTAAGCCATGTATTCATACTTTTTTAATATCTAAATGTGAGACAAGATCTTGCTGAATTGTTGGACCTTTGAGCTTCTGATCTTCCAGCCTCTGCTTCTGGGATAGCTGGCAATACAGGAATGTACTGCTATACTCAGACTATTTAGTAATTGTAAGAACCTGAGGGCCCCATGAAATAGGTAACACTGAATCAGAAGTGCAGAGAGCTTAACTACTTTGTGAAGGTCACCTGTCAGCTGGGGAAGCACAATTTAACACAACGTCTCAGAGATGCAGAAGGTGGACTTTGATATGCAATGGTTTTTGCTTTTCTAACACTGTTAAGGTTATTGAATGCCAATTTGGAGGCTTTCTACCTTCCTTGGTAACACCAAGAAGCCATGGAAGTCACTGAGACAACTGAGGTACAACAGAGGGGATGCTTCTGCAGACTGGTGACCCAAACATGAGAGAAGAGTGCTAACCCTTCAATAAGGCCTCGTCTGGAAGTATCAGAGGAGCTCAGACCTCCAAACCCCTGCTTAGATCCCTAGTCTTGTACGGCCCATGCTTGACTGTGGTGTGAGGAGCTCTAAAACTGAGGTTAAGATTCTCATACATGAATCAGAAACAGCTCTGAGTCAGAGTCATGGCCTCATCATTACTTTTTCTTAGAGTAATATACCTGTTACTCTCTGAGTCTTAGGCTTCTATTCCTAATAATACAAGTTATTTCATATGGTTGTTGCACAAATAAGCAGAGCTAACAAGTTCTAGAAAGTTTTCTCTGTGTCTCACATATCCAAAGCATATTAGCTGATGTTAAAGCCTAGAACTGTAGCAATGTACTTAAGTTGATCTTTGTCCCATCTCATAGCATGTAGCCTCTTCACCAGCTTCCACACAAAAGTCAAGTATACTAAGTGTGCTGTGGTTTAACTGAAGGTTTGTGGGGAATGTGGAGCAGTCTTATCTAAAAATCCAAAATTCAAGATACTCTAAACTAAAACGTTTTGGGCTCTGACATGCTGCCACAAGTGGAAAAACCTAACCTCATGTGATAGGTCTGAGTCAAAACACAGGTCCACTAAAAATATTGAATAAAATTGCCTTTTCAGATTTGGGTATAATATTTACATGAAGCATTACAGAGTTACTTATTTAGAGTTTGTTCCCATATCCAAGGTATCTCATCATGGGTACTCCCATGTCTGCCAACTCTGGAAATATTAGCAATATTTCTGGTCCCAAGCATTTTCAATTAGAGAAGCTCAACCTCCGTGCAGGATGACTGTAGAGATGCACTCCTGGCAATGCATGTTCTCATAAGATCTACTCCTAGACCCTTTCATACTTCACTGTCAGCGTTTTTAAGGATAGCAGTTGGGCAGTACAGAGGCAGTGGAGCAGGCAGGGATCACACTCCGGTATATTTGGGACAAAGCCCACTTTCTTGCTGTCTTAGACTAAACTCTATTGGGAGCTCCTCTAAGAGCCAAGAGTGTGAATGCTGCTGCTGCACTTTGGCCTGTGTAAGTATGTATGAAGGTCAGAGAGGACAGAACTGTCAAAAGCTCATAGTCCACAAGTTAAGGAAGCCACCTGCAGAGGGCTTGGTATTTTATCTATCATAAAATATTCTTGCATAATGTTCTTTATATTCACACAGTTTTACATTGTTTTCTTATGTGGAACTTGGAGATACAATTTATCTAAATAATCATCCAGGAACTTGTATTTTTCATTGCAGTGTCATTTTGATTAGATGGAAAGTGTGCTTTTACTTATTTCTAGCCTGTGCTTTGTTTTATAGGGAAATTCAGAAAAACACAAGCTGTTTTTTTTTTCCACAAGTATCTGAGAATTTCACCATTGAGAGGAAAAAACAGTATAGCATGTTTGTAGTACAGAAAAGGAAGGACATGGGTATGAATGGATGTTCTAAAAAAGCAGGGGGATAGAACAGATCTTGGGTGTATAAAATGATTGTGATTTAGGTGAAAGGAGAGGATGATGTTGTGAAAGAAGTAGTTCTGTGAAACAAAGATGAAAGCCTACAGACAATTTCCATGGTTGATAGAGACGAAATTAGACCTGTATGAGGGCTGCCGAGATAGCCCAGCGGACTAAGTGCCTGCTTAGGCAAGCACTGAGCCTGGCCACTGAGTCCTGGCATGGTGGCTCATGCCTGTAATCCCAGTGCTGGGTAGGCTGAAAACAGGAGGCTCACTATGAGTTTGGGGAGTGAGACGCTGTACCAAATTTATTAAAAAAAAATGAAACCTGTATGGGTGGAGATCATAGAAGGAACAAGCAGTGACCTCATACTGGAGAATGCTTTAGTTTCTGGGCAGCATCAGCATGATTACTCTATGGAGTAAGGATTCTCAATTGTCATGTTCACACTTACATTGATGTAAAGGGATCTCAAATCCCCTGCAGGCCAGTCTGTGCAACTCATGGTTAAGTGGTATTTCTGAGCATACTAAACTAGCTATGTCACTTCCTGGTTCCAGTCCTTTCCTACTTTCCTTTTGCTATTAGATCAAGAATACAACCATAGCAGGGCCCAGGTAGCTGTTGTGGTCTGGTTTCTGCCGACTTGCAATGGTTCAACTTGCCCTCTCCAACATGCCTTATCAGTTTTCTCTAAAAGCCCTTTATTCAACAACACTGCTTTGATTTCTTTGCTTATGCCTTCTTCCCACTGGAAGCTTTTGTATGCTTTCCCCTTCTACTCCTCTTCCATAGTTGATAAATCTGTATCTTACAAACTGTAGTTCAAGAAATACTTTGTGTAGGAAACATCCCGATTCCTTGACTTATCCTGAAAATTATTTGTTGACAAAAAGTCTTAAGACTGAACTTCAGGTCATGCACACCTAAGTGTGTGGCTGTTTAATGCTGTCTCTTACTCCACTGCAAGCACCAAATGGAAAGAAAACACATTTGGCCTGTTTTACTCGCCCATGTATTACTTGTCCCTATCTCAGTGACTGGCAACTAATTCCCACGAAAGATGTGTTAAATTAATAGAGGTTGAATGAATGAATTATGAATGATTAATAAACAGTTGCTCACAAAGCTTTATTAGATCATCCTTAATATCTATTCTCTTACCTGTGGGAAGCCAGTGAAGCTGGAAATCAGTCATACATGTGGGGCTGCAGCAAAGCTGGTCCTGAGAACAGAGTGTGCCTGAGGTGAGCCACGTGAACACAAACACGCTGCTTCGGTGCAGAGAACACCAAGCCCTTAGGTTTCCATGCAGGCAGGTTGCTAGGCAGGGTTGTGTCACATGACATCAACCTGCTCAGTGAATAAAGAAAGCACTCTGGTGGTTGAGAGGTCTGTTTCCTCCCATCAAGAGAGACGGCTCGTCTGACCTCAGCTTTCTTTACCTAAACTCCTATCTTTATTTATCCACCTCCACCATTCCTACTGCCCTCCCCCCTGGAAGAGTGTGATGCAGCACTTACTAGTACCTTGTTAGAAGAACAGAAGCGCCTTTTTTATTGAAGAGTGTTCTACATTTTTCTTCACTCATTTGGTTCATTGTGAGAACTATTACTTGTATGGTAGAAAACCAAGCCTGCATCTGCCCTTATCTTTTATTCCTCTGAGTCCGGTAGTTTTAAAAGTGAAGGCAGAAAAGTAAGCAATCCAATTTTGGGGTTCAATTCACCTTTTATTGTAAATGGTTTGAAAACCCAAACTTTTACATTTATATTGCTCTTTCATCAGATTTCTAAGAGCTTTAAAATATGTATTAATACCTACAATAACATTCCAATCTACAAAAAATATGCCCACATTGAAGCTCTCAAGGCAAAGAAGCTAAAATAGTTTTATAATACAGCAGCAAAAACTTCAAGTACATATTGCATTAGGCCTTCCAAATTGACTAAAGATGAATTTCTACAGGAAGAATCTATCATTTTCAATCTATAACAATAGCTCTTAAAAACATGAATAGATTTAAGAAGTTCAGTTTTGAAAATTCAAGGACTTGAATACTTGAAAATAGACAAGGGAAGGAAAACATTGACTTAAAGATTGTAATTGAATCTTTAGCCTTATCTTTTTTTCTTATACACATATAATGTTACACATTTCCTGTAAGTCCTGTTATTTCATGTGTCCCACTGGGATATGTGGGATACGCTATATCTTGGCTATTTTCATGTTAGAGATATGTTCTGGTTTCCACTAGACTACTTTCTTTGGCCCATGAGTTCTTTTAGAATATTGTAGCTAGTATTCAAACATGAAACTGTTAAAATCATTTCAGTTTGAATTTCCCTGTGATAGGAGAATATTCTCTGAAAAATTTACATCCTTTATAATTTTTTATAACTACAGAATCCATGTACAATAAGCTACAATTTTTGTAAATGTTTCACATACATAAAATGTATGTTTGCTGTAGATAAAGTTCTTTGAGAGACATGTAGTTTGCAAATATTTTCTTCTAATCGTTGGTCTATCTTTTCACACTCTTAAATGGGGCTTTTCAGAGCAAGCTATTTAGCTTTGATGTTAACTTGTTGCGGGATGGCAGTGTCTGAAGGTTTTAGGCTCTTTCTGGGTCCCTCCAAGTAATTGGCGGGGACAATTGAGGGATGGTTTAGCACAATTTGTACTGAAAGGGAAGAAGACTGATTATATATTTTTAAAAAAGGGAAAGATAAAAGTAAAATAAATGGACAAAAGGTAAGCATGAAGAAAAGGGAAAAAGATAGGGATCCGTCCTGCCAACAGGATAGGCCACAGCAGAAACAAGGGAACACAAGAACAGCGAGACTGCAGTGGCCACAAAGTCTCTGGTCACTGCCTTTCATGCCTTTCAGGTCCAGTCTGCGGGAAGTTGCCGTGCCATCCCGGCTGTAACTGGCAGACCATGCTCTTCCTGGGTCAGGCTACATAGGCATATCCTGTCCCCACCCTTCATGTGGGGTCTTCAGGATGGATAGGTCACTCCCTGTCTTCCAGACAGGCTGCCCTAGCCCTAATCTCCGATCTCAATCTAATATTTCATTTTTTTCTTTATGAATCTGGGCTTTTGTGTCATATAAAAGCACTACAGATTTTTTTGTGTTTATATTTAAGGGGCTGGGGAGATAGCTCAGTGGCATCAAATGCCTGCCTGGCAAGGTCCTGTACTTGCCAGGCAAGTACAGCTCAATTTCTGGTACCAAGAAAAAGAAAACAAAAAACAGAAAAACCCCGACAGAAACACGAAATTGCTATATTAAAAGCTTCATAGTTTTACATTGCAACGCGTGCTATGTGGATTGTTATGACTCATACCTGGATGTCCTCCCAAATCCTTGTGTGCTCACAGGTGTGGCTTCTGGGTGGCTATGAGATCACGGGCTGTGACACTCCTTGGTGGATTGCTCCACTGATGAGTTTATGGCTCAGTGTGCATTGGGAGGTGAAGTGTGGCCCAAGGAGGGCCCTATGGTGTGGTCCGGAGGGTGGATCTCCCTCCTTCTTCTGCAATCTCCCCCTCTGCTTCCTGCAAAATTCCCTGAGCTGTTTTCGCTCTGCCTTTGCCTGCCTTGAAACCCACCAACTGAAACCCCTGTACCCTGTGAGCTGAAATAAATATTTTTTTTTCTTTAGAGCCACGGGTATCTCCATGAGGTGAAAGTAACGAAGACATTAAGCTATTTATTTATTTATTTTTGGCGGAACTGGAGATTGAACTCAGGTCCTTGCATTTGCCAGGGAAGCACTTATTCCACTGAGTCATCTCCCCATTATTTAAACTAATGTCTTGGTTACTCTTCTCTTGTTGATGAGACAAATACTTGGCACCCAAAGTTAGGGAAGGGAAGGTTTATTTAGCTCCCAGCACTGGAGATTTCAGTCCACACTCAGCTGGCTCCAAAGCAGAGAGGTACAGGGCAGAGAGCAACCTCTCATGGTGGTAGCAAAGAGCAAGAGAGCAAAATGGAGGAGTAACAGCAACAACAGCTACAGAGAGCAAGTCTGTCTGTCTGTCTCTCTTATGTGACATTCAGGCTATGCACCCCAGGCTGGGTGTAGCACTCACACCCTTAATCCCAGCAGTCCTCAGACTTATAATCTCAGCCTTAGATCATGAATTAATAACAAACTGTAGAATTGCACCTCAATGATTGCATAAAGCTTTTGGGGGAAAAATACACAGAAACCATAACAACTAAGCTGTGGTTTGGGTTGGAGTCCACATTTTCCCCAAGGGATAGCTAGTATTACATTTTCAGTCATGCCTCCACCTCCTCCACTTCTGAAACCCCTATGGTATGTATATTTGATATTTCGTTGTGGCTCTATGGCTTTCTGCCTCTGTTCAATTAGCTGGCATTCTACTTTGCTTCTTTAGGGTTTTCATTTTATGAAGCCACTTAAACGAGTGACCAATTTGGATTCTCAATGTTTAGTATATACATATTGGCCAAACTTGAAAGTAGAAAGCTTTGTACCAATGTCATTATGAAGACAAAGGGGTTTCAAGGTTGTGAACTAGGTTAGTTATCTCAAAGCTAAAATTTCAGTAATGTTTAAATGTGGATACCTCATGTTCAAAATGGGTACATTTAAGGAACTCAATGACTACTATTAGGTTAACTTTAGATCCAATAGTCATTTGCTTAACATTTTCCAATATTTAAACATATAATAACATATAACAAGTACACATTTTCTTGCTTATATTTCAGAAATGATAAGAGAAATGAGTCTAATAAGAAAAACCTTGGGTTCAGTATTTTAAAAACAAATAAGATTATTCTTTACTTAATAGACAGAACAGAACCCTGATACCTTGTAATAATAAGTTAAAAAAAGATGAACAAACAGCACATCACTTCACATAATTTTCATAAGACAAAACTAAATTAATCTTGTTTATAGAATGAATACTTGTTAGGTATTTATTTGTACTTGATTCTCAGGTAGCTTGGTTTTGGAATAAGGTACTTCGTCATAGCATTTTCTTTTTCTTTTTTTTTTTTTTTTTTTGTATTTTAGGGAAGGGTCTAGTAGTGTTCAGGATCTCACTACTAGATCAGGCTCGTAGTGATCCACCTGTTTATAGCCTCCCAAGAGCTGGGATTACAGTCGTGCTCCACATGCCCAGTCTCAATTGCCTTCTCAGCACACCCTGGGGGTGGGGAAAGGGCCATCATGGCAGGCCCAGGGATCGAATACCTGGCCCCTGTCCCTGCTTGCAGGTGATTTAATCCTCTGAGCTATTTGGCTGGCCCTAGCATTTTCTATTAATCAATTTATCCAAGATTTATCTAAACAAAAATGTTTATAATTACTTCAGAGATTGCTCTTTGAAGTAGGAAAATACAAGCAATAAATACTAGGCTTAGCCATCTAGTGGCCTTTTCCTATCCTGTGATTCTCCTACAGTTGCTCCATATTGGGTCATTCTTGGCTCAAAAGTGAGTCACTTTGAAGCGATAACTCTTTACAGATTTGTGATTACAGTCAGACAGTTGGTTTTGATTCTGAGCTCTGCCTCTCACTAATGCTTGACTTCAGCTACTTATTTAGCTTTTCAAAACCTTCATCTAGAATTGGCTTTACCATATAAAATTAAATGTTGCAGTAATTAAAGTAGGGCATTGTGCTTAGCGCACTATGTGAGTTATTTCCTTCACATTTTCACCTATTATTACAGAAGAAATAAAACAAAGCATTGGACTCAGATTGTTCCCTTATTTGAAACCTAGATATCAGAAACAAAAGCGTGATGGCTTCTGCACAGTGGATTCTTGGGGTTTTTATTGACACTGTACCCACTCGCATGTCAGTACTGTGACTGGCACTTCATGTCATTAGGGTGGGACATGGTTCTGTGTGTGCAGACAAGCTGAAGGGCTGGGAACAGGGATGCCCTTTAGGGCAGGTTAAAGTTTTGTTCACTTGACCAATGATAGTATCAGAATGTAAACTGAAGACTAAGGATGGCCTACCTGAGTTGTATCCTTCCACCAGCTACCAGCCAAAAATCTCAGGAAAGTTGTTATACCTCACTCCCCAGACTCTCTATCTTGTCTACATATGTAAAATGCACAAGTAATGAATCTACCATTGAAGGTATTAAAAACATTCAGTAAACTTTTCACTGAAAAATCCATGCAAAACACAACCAGTATGACTGTACCCATATTTTGTACCTTCTGTATTTGAAATGTGAGTACAGTACTCTAAAGAAAGCATTCCATTAAAAACCCATTTTATTAGTTATAATTTCATACAATAAAATAACACACCTATTTGAAATGTGAAGTTAAGTGAATTTTTAAAAATATATATTATTTTGTAACCATTATACTATGTATTAATTTTCTATTAGTCTCCCAAATCTCATGTCCCTTTATAATTAGTACCACAGCCTCTCCCCAACTATGAGCCATAGGCCTCCAATGATATGCCTTCTCTCATTATAGGGTTTATTTCCCTTCTTAAAATTTCATGCAAATGCCACCATTTATACTCTTTTGTTTCTGGTTAATTTCACACAGTTCACTGATTTTAAGATTTATCCATGTTATCGCAATTATCCATAGAATTGCTCTTTTCAAACAGTGCACTGATTTTGAGATTTATCTAGTACCATGCTCCTATTTCTGTTTATAGAGTGTGTAATATTATCTTTTTGATACCTGGAATACACCTATGTTTCATGTCTATTGTGTTGTGTGGGCTCTGCCTCTCTCTACCCTCTCCCTCTTCCTGTCCCTATATCTCCCTACCTTTTCCCACCCCCTTCACCTCCTCTCTCCTTTATCTCCTCTGTCTCTGTCTCTGTCTCTGTCTCTCTGTCTTTGTCTCTGTCTCTGTCTCTCTCTCTCGCTTGCTCTCTTTCTGTCACTCTCTTTCTCTCCCTCTCTGCCCTCTGCCCTCTCCCCTCGCTCCACTCTCTCTGGTACTGTCACACTGTTATCCATAAGCAGGGGCGGAAGTCTACTGTTTATTCAGTGCTTCTTAGAAGGCCAGACTTTAATTTTAATATTATTCACTGGAAGACTTTCTCCCCTTTCCTTGGTATGTATTCACATTTAGTCCCTTTATAATACTTATGGAGCTCCTCGCATTTTTTTTAAATTTTTTTTTCGCCACTAGTCTTAGTGCTGAAGATTCTGTAAGAGCCACAAGCCAATCCTCACTGGGTACAATTACAAATTTCGAGTCCTCCTTGATTTTATCTTAACTCGTGTCACATTTGGTACCAACCTACTGCTTACATAAAAATCACTTCCTTCCGTAAGTCAGGTATAGTGTGTAGTTTTTCTCGAGATTATGGTGAAATTAAAAAAAAATGTATTTAGTACAGGGTCTACAGGGTCTCACTACACAGATTGGACTCATAGTGATCCTCCTCTTTTCAGCCTCCCAAGTGCTGATTTTACAGGTGAGCGTCCCATGCCCAGTCTCAATTGCTGTCTCAGTGCCCTGGGGGATGGAGCCAGCACCACCAAGGATTGAACCCCCGTCCCTGCGGTATGGTGAAATTTCAACCTTCCAACATTTAGTTCCTTTGTGCTTTTGCAATTAATTAAAAATTTTTACATAGGTCTTATCATGAGTATCACCTTGAAATGCCTTCATACTCATATAAACTTCAAATACAGTGTGTTCTTGCTAACTACTAAAACCTTCAATACTATGAACCCTGAGAATCAAAGAAAAGTAGATACAATAGCATTCAAACCTTCAGCTCTGCTTGTTGTGAAAGACTTGGAAGATTCCGAGATTTCTTGACAAGGTAGCAATTACTAAGCTCAACAGCCTTTTGTTAGGATATTAAATTAAGGGCAAATAAGATACTTAACGAAACCACCTCTTAAAAAGAGTGACTCAGAGTCTAATTGATATGAGACTCAAATGAATATTATGGAACTCCTTTAGGGAGGAAGGAATTCCTTTCAATTTAAGTTCCATTTTAATGGAATTTATTGTACCTCTTCAAAATTTTCCATAAAGTGTCTAATAAAAGCATTAAGTCTTGGAAGAGTTTAAACCATCCTTTAAAAAAGGATTGCAAAACTTGTTCCCTTTCCCTCTCACCACATGAGAGGAGGAATGAAATGTTGTAAATTTCCTTGCAATTTTAACTACAGGGGCCAATTCTGGAGGAGAACAACTGGCATAAAGCTGTCTGAAGGTACAAGGTGCTGGCCCTGGAGGGTACTCACCAGGGTGTAGTTGTGGGGTGGGTGTGGGGGTTGTCTACTGTGACCCATTAAACAAATCAGCCCCAGAGGAAATGTTTATTCAGTCAGCTTGTGGTTTTGTTTTCCTTATGTGAGAATATTGGTTTGGTGGCTTTTTCTTCCCCACCCCCCCCTTTTTTTTTTTCTAATTTACTCTTCTAGTTTATAGATTTTACTTATAAGTTCCTTGCTGTTATACAAAACCCATTTAGAAAGATTTCTACCTCAGCGTTAAGAAATCTTGGTGTCTTTCACTGCCACAACTGGACCCTTCTAATCCTGTTGAGAGAGGATTAGTGAAAGGTTATAGTGAGGTGGCACGAGCAGAGTATGCGGCACAGCAAGACCATTCAATTCCTGCTCTGCGTGTACTGGAGCTGTCTTCTCTGTCTCACTCCTAAGTGCGGCACCTTTTCGCAACCTTGGTAGAAAATTCTGCGTTCTAGAGGTGAAAGCAACCGCCGAGCGAGTCACTGTGTCTCTCGGCAGCTTAATGCAGCAGCCAGTGTTATAAATTGCTCCACTATATGTTTTGCACTTCTTTTGGCCTTATTTCCTTTTTTTTTTTTCTCATACCCCCTGGATTACATTCCTTAAATGAAGTAATGCGTTTTAATCCACATGAAAGTGCCTACCTTCTTAAGGACACAAACTAAGGGATTCTATAAACCAAAAGCAGTATAAATTAAAAGAAAGTAGCACCTAAGTACACATAGCATAACTTCTGAAACCCAGGAAAAAGATCTGAAAGGGAAGAGATGGATTGTCATCAATGAATTTCTTTCTCTTAAAGCAGATTTTTAACAGAATTAGTGCAAGGCAAAATATAGTAGAATATCTTCACATTACTGAAAGGAAATTTATGGTAACCAAAATATATATAGTTTGGAAATGGTAGAAATCATAAAGAACAACAAAGCCTTGAAAAATGTGTGATAAATTTAAATTACTGTTGTCTGTATAAAACACTGAGTATTGATTGCATAAAATAAGAAAAATATGTACAAAGTTAAAAAAGAATCTTGAGGTGTGGGTTAATGGTTACAGTGTTAGTTTGGACTTTGTGTTATTCAGGAACAAGACAAAGGGGCAAAAAGACGGATAATATTATACCCTACTAATTGATGAATATATTGTATGTTACAATCTTGAGTCACTACTAAACCAATAGTAAATCAAGCCATGTTTTGGGAGGAGGATAATAGAGAATGTTAGGACAAATTAATCTAGATGAAGAAAGGACAGGAAAATGATCTGTAAAATTGTCAGGAAAATAGGAAGCATGGTAAGTTACAGTCTTTAAAATCTAGTATATTAATGATTATTTACATACAGATAGCCTCAATGCTGTGGTTAAAGCACAAAGATTATTAGGTAAATTAAACAAAAGTCTGTATTTTCTCATTTCATTTTTTTATTTCTTTTTTTTCCTTTTTGGTGGTACCAGGGATCAAACTCAAGACCTTGCACTTTCCAGGCAAACACTTATTCCACTAAGCTATCTCCTCAGTCTTTATTTTACTTTTAATATGCATAAAATAAGTACTAATGTCCATTTTTCATTCTTCATATTGGTACTTCTTTTTACCATTATTTCTGGAGTTGTCTGAAAAGTATTGGAAGAGTTAAAAGTAAAACTGCTCATGTTAACTATACAACAATATAAAACAATATCAATAGATGATCAGATAGTATATAATAAGGCATTTCCAGAGAAATGGTCATATAAGGTGGACCTGGCCATGAAATTGTAATTATTATAGCTTATACTGAAAATACAGCTTCATGTATATTTATAGGTTGACAAAATTGAAAGGAAGATATATATCTATATCTATATCTATATCTATATCTATATCTATATCTATATCTATATCTAT